>JANHFF010002769.1:0-45464 GCA_024542945.1 allo-octoploid hybrid of Carassius auratus x Cyprinus carpio
AAGTATTTATTGTGTAATATTGACCTTCAGGAGGAAACATAAGGATCCTCACGTGAAACATGGTGATGTGGGAAAATAACTCACCACATGTCAGTCGCTGTGCTGATTGGCTCATAATTCAGGATTTCTGGTGCTGGAATGATAAAACAAATCATTTACATACAGTAAGTTCAGTCCAGTAGGTCCACACATTGAACTGGTAGTGTATGTACAGTATACATGATCAGGGGCTAACATTAACACTCAACAAGTGCCAAACATGAGTAAAAATCAGTATGTGAGGTGAGTATGAAACTGTGTTCCCCGTCAGCTGGCTGGTAACTTTTTTATTGATTATCCTTAGAACATGACACGGTTTAACACGACTGTCAAACCACAAAGACTGGACTGTAATTAGAGGTCGACCGATACTGAATTTTACCGATACCGATAGCTAGGCTGGACCGTACTTGCCGATAACCGATTAATTAACCGATAGTTTTTAAAATGGATACTGGATAAAAAAATTCTAATAAAAACTTAACACTCCATATAAAACAGTACTGAACTTTATTACAAAAAAAAAAAAAAAAAACAGAACTGAATCATGAAAATGTGCTATATGAATATATTAATTATATTAAGAAATATTGAGGTAAATTAAAGACATGCATTCAAACGGAAACAAAAAAGTAACATCCAAAATGAATAAAAAGGCACTCTAATAACAACACATTTGAACTTGTGAAACAGGAGACACTTAACTAGTCCTGTTACATAACTGCAAGAGATTCAAGTGTTATATGGTCCATTTCTAGTTCTAGTTCTATTTTAATATTCAAAGTTAAGAAGCCTCAAATTATAATGGAGAAAGCAGAGCTGGTGTGCGTGGTGTCCAGGGAGTCGGCTCCTCCTGGCTTCATAAAGCATGGTGGGGGGCACAGGAATTTCTTTGCCAGATGTGCAAGTGTTTTAAATCTTGTTTTATTTTTCTGCCACCACTGCAGAGGCATGTCACTTCTTTCAATGACAGGCTCTGACAAATAGCACTCAAGCTCAGTCTCAAAGCTGTACATCCCGTGAGACACAGCAGTGGCACCAAGGACCCCGGCTTACAGAGGGTCCACTGAAGTGGGCTGATGGATTTTCTGCTTCTTTGTCTCTGGATCCAAACCCTCATCGTGCTCGGGTCCTTCTAGTAGAGGGCGTGGCTCATCTTCTCTGAGCATGGCAAGCTCTTCAGCTTCCTCTTTTAGCCATTTCTTTTCTTTCCTTTCTCAAGTGTTTCTTCAGACGCAAAGGCACGGGCCTTGTATCTGTCAAGCATGGTCTTGCACAAAGTTTTGATGCCTGCTGAGGATGGACCCTCTTCCCGCAGCATCAGCTTCAGAACAGACACACTGGGGATAATGCATGCTGCTGAAGACTCAGAGTTGCTCATCTCCATTGTGACTTCTTCGATGGGAACCAGTGTGTCAATCAGGTTGCAGACAATGTCCCACTGTGTGTCAGATAAGCAGCTGATGTGGCCGTGTTCACCAGTGTACACATTCAGTGCCCGTCTCTGATCATACATTCGCTGAAGCATGTGAAGCGTTGAGTTCCAGCGAGCTGGGACAGCCTGGATGATGTTGTGCACCGGCACACCCACCTCCTCCTGTATGGCTTTTAGCCTCTGTTTTGCCAATACAGAATGGCCAAAGTGAGTTGCACAGCTTTTCAATATGGCAATAACGTCCAGAACAGCTCTCTGACTAGACAGGCCCTCATTTACAATGAGCTGAAGGGTGTGAGCAGTGCAGATTAAATCAGGAAGTTCAGCCAGCCTCATTCCTTTTACCATGTTGTGAACAACACGTTCTGTTGCGATATCCCAGTCTACTAACATGTTAAGGAAGGTTTCTTGAATATAACTGGCTGAGTGTGATCCAATCATAGGCTTGACATTGAGCACCACTTGTCTTCTCGACCAGTCCTCAGAAATTAAATGCCCAGTTAGGCTCATCAGGGACTCTGTAGCTCCAGACCAACAGTCAGTTGTGAATGCCATAAATGGGGCCTTGTCCTTCATCACTTCACTTTTGATTTTTGTCAAAACCCTGGAGTAGGTTTCGTCTAGCATCAGTAAATCTAATAATATAGTTTGCTTATAACATGCATTTGAAAATGCAACATGCGCCAAACATGTTCCCAACTTTATAATCAAATGCGTTCATAAATCTCCAATTCTTTACAGTTTTCTACCAAAATAAAAGCTCTATGGTTTAATGTTTAAATGAATGAATGAATATTAGTATTGTAATTTTACTGTTGTTTTAAAATAAAATTACAACAATTATTATTATTATAAATTAATATGAAACATTTATAGTGTTATAGTTATATTGATATTTCTTACTCATTTGTTAATATTTTTAATAATAATAAATTTTATGATTCAATTAATCAATCAATCAATCTGTTTATAAATCTGTTTCCCTGCAATTCAGTTAAAAGCTCTATGGTTTAATAAATGAGTGAATATTAGTATTGTAATTTTACTGTTGAGATATATAGATCAATTGCACAATTTCAATACTAATATTTATGTTTTTAAAATAAACAATAATAATAATATAAACACAATTCTTTATGCTCAATTCAATTTTTTTTTTTTACTTTATTAATAAAATTTAACTACACAGTTCAGTTGTATTATAGTGATGTTAATTTTATTATTATTATAAGAAATAATGCATGTATAGTTCCGCATCTAGTTAATAATATTGGCCACTGGCCACAGGTGTGTTAAAATGTTATTTTTAGGCTCTGTCTATGATGTGTGGCTCTGGTCTGGAGGGGCTCTTACCCACGTACTCCGGTGTGCCCATGATCTCCCGGATCTCCTGACCGCTGCTCACCAGCCTCGACAGCCCGAAGTCCACCACCTTTATATCCCCGAGAGGAGACTCGCTGGTCAGGAGGATATTCTGAGGCTGAAGGAGAAAAACAAACACTCTCAGGAAAACTGCCAAACAATAAAGAAACCGCTCAGAGAAACCTATAACCATAATGGTGATATAATTACACACATGTAGCTCTGGTGAATAAAGCAAATGTATTTCACCCACAAAAATGTCCAGTCCATCAAACACCACCCTGACACTTTCACTGATTTAGCCATGGAAGTCAGATTTCGCTAAATGTGATTGATTTGAGTGATTTTCATCATAACAGTTTCAAGCGAGTGTGATCCTGACGTACTTTGAGGTCCAGATGCACCACGTTGTTCCTGTGAAGGAAGGACACTCCCTCCAGGATCTGCTTCATCAGTCTCTTCACGTCTTCCTCTTTGAAGGCCTCATCTCTGTCTGCCACACACTGGTCAAAAATCTCCCCTCCGGCAGCACTGGACATGCAGAGACAAATAAACACACCTTCATCTAGAACAGAAATGTGCAAGCAATGGCTCGCCCAAAATGTCACTGTGATATTTTTATGTGGAACATAAAAGGAGAGTTTTTGAAGAGTGTTCATGCAGCTCTTTTCCATAAAACCATTTATAATGTTGCAAATTATTTTTATTTCAAATAAATGCTGTTCTTTTGAACTTTCTGTTCATCTGTGAATCCTGACAAATAAATTGACAGCACAACTTTACATTGAGCAGCACAACTGTGTTCAACATTAATAATAATCAGAAATGTTTCTTGTTCAGCAAATCATCATATTATTATGATTTCTGAAGATCATGTGACACTGAAGACTGGAGTAATGATGCTGAAAATACAGCTGCGCATCACAGAAATACATTACACTTTAACAGATATTCACAAAAAACACACTTCTTTTAAATTGCAAAAATATTTCACCATTTTACTGTATTTTTGATCAAATAAATGCAGCACTGGTGAGCAAAAGAGACTTCTTTCAAAAACATACTAACTTTACTGACCCCAAAATTACTTTAGTACATTACTATTTTAATAATTTTTATTCTTAAAAAAAAAAAAAAAAAAAAAAAAGGTCAGACTTTTAGTGCATCCTTTAAAAAAGGCCAATTTCCCTTTTGCACAACCTGTTTTTTTTCTTGTTTTTCTGTTTCTAAATATTCAAGCATTTCAGATCACTAAATCATATTAGTATTGTGTTTATCCTGAATTATAAAGACAGCAAAGAGGAGATGAGCGGTTTAATCAGCAGTGATCATGTGTTGTGTGTTCCTCTGTCTGTCGTTCAGAGGGATATTTAAGACACAGAGGAGCTGCTTTACCCTGAAACAACACGGCGAAGAGCTGAGCAAATAACATTTCTAAAAATGTTTCTACAACCATGTGATTTCAACTACAGCACGTCCAGAACAATGAACGCCCTCTCGCTCTCTTGTGCTGGAGTACAGAACATGCCTGCAACCAAAATAAACACTGAGCTTGTTATTCTGATCAACAGAACATCCGAGCAAAATCTAAAAATATTAAACTACATCTACAATCTGATCTGCTTTCTGCTTTGCTCCTCAAATACGTCTATGGAATAGCATATTAAACAGTGTTTTAAATACAGAGTGTTTAAATGCACATTAAGGCTGAAAAAGCCTCAATCCAAGTGTGTGTTAAGCTTGATTTAATGTCAGCGCAGGTAGCAGCTCATGTCCTCAGCATGCTCCCGTTCACATGCTGGCAGATGATCCCCAGTGTCCTGCGCTCCTGATCAGACAGCGTGATGAACTCGATTAGACACAGACCGAAAGACAGCGGCCTCAGGCCAGGGCTGTGTGTGTGTGTGTGTGTGTGTGTGGAGTTGATGTGAGGACGCAGTGTGGCTTTCAAGGACACAATAAGAACATAAAACAGAGAGAGTTCTTACAGGCTCAGTCTCAGGTCTCTATAATATTCTGATCCCTCCTGCAGTGCCCATCTATATCTAACAGAGAGCAACAGTCGGTTCCGCATGTAAAAATGCTATTCGTTTTCTCCAAAGGGAAATGATTTTCCCTATGGAGAAAAACTACATTACCCATGACGCTGTAAAGAGAATTCCACCAATCAGAGAGTCGCAGTGAGCAAATCACATCAAACAGTGCTAAGCTCCGCCCACTACTATGTAGCACCGGAAATTATGGAATCAAGATAAAAATGTTTGTCAAGATAAACTTTAAGTTGGCTTGAGAAGGCCGACCAGAAAGTTTAAAAAAGTTTTACGTTTGATGGTTTTTAGTCTGAAATAGTTTGAGGTTTAAAGTAGTTTTAAAATCGTAAAGTTGGATTGTTTCGAAGGCAATACTGATTGGACGGACGGACGGACGGATGGATGGATAGGTGTTGCTATGCAGTTTCTCGGGTACCCGGGGCGGTTGCTAAGATTTTGCTTGCTAAGGTGTTGCTATGCAGTTGCTAGAGTACCCGGTGTGGTTGCTAGGGTGTTGATATGTGGTTGCTAGGGTGCCCGGGGTAGTTGCTAAGCAGTTGCTAGGGTACCCGGAGTGGATGCTAGGGTGCCCAGATCTGTTGCTAGGGTGTTGCTATGCGGTTGCAGGGGTGCCCAGGGTTGGTTACTAGGGTGTTGCTCTTTCAAAACACTTTGAATATACACATGCATATTTGGCAATAAACTTAAAATATACTGTTTCTATATATATATATATATATATATATATATATATATATATATATATATATATATATAAAATCATAAGTTTAAAATGGATAATTTTATATTTCTTCATTATTAATCTGAAATTTTGTCAAAAAGTCAAAGTCTGCTTTATTGTCAATTCTGCCACATGTACAGCACATACATACAGAGAATTGAAACTGTGTTACTGCGTAATGTAATTCCAATTATGGATTTTTTTTTTTTTTTTTAATGCTTCCGGAACCATCTGACAAGCGGCTGCTTTCAGAGGCTACCGTATTTGTTTAAGGTTTCTATTTGCAATGTGTTTTTAACCAATCGCAGGTGTGTTTGTTGTATAACATGTATAACACAATGTGTTCCAGTCAGAATCCACTCTATACACCAGAGATTGTTCAGCATGAGTGAATATTTGCTGTATCAAATACATAAACACAAGGTAAATAAGAGGTTCACCGTACAGTAGAAACACACGTTTTGATTATAACGGGAGTTCAACAGTACCAGCACACCTGTCTCTCCTTTGCTCAAACCCAGTCTCTCAAAATCTCTAATTATGAGCAACAGTAACACTGATAACATCAGGCTAGACCGGCCCATATCATTAACACTGTGTCGTGTTTTCAGAGGCTTTATAAATAAGCTGTAGTGTGTATGCAGGACGTTTGTTTGTGTGGATTAGACTGCAGACATCCTCAAGTGTCCAAAACACAGGCCTGTGTGCGTGATGTATATAAATACTCACACAGACAAACCCGATTCTATTGGGTGAAATCTACAGCAATGCTCAGTGTATATAAAACCGTACACCAGGCCCATCTAATGACCCTCGTAACCCGGGCGAGACTGTCTGGCAGGGAAAGTCATTAACACCCACACAGCTGCAAAACATGGGCTTTCTGAGGCTCTTCTGTCTCCTCTAGAGACACGAGTAATGAGCGTCCAGCGCTGCCAAACCCGCTCCACAGCCTACAGAGAAACACAGGACAGAAACTGACATCCAGCCAGTGCATAACTAGGTCATGTTTTGGGGCCGGATGAGCGATCACATCACTAATGCAATGCAGGGGTCAGTCCATGCTAATCCCCCCCACACACACACACATACACACACACACACACACACACACACACACACACACACACACTATTTGCCCATTACTAATTTAACTATTATTACTATAATAATAATATAACTATTATTATTATTATCATTATTATTAATTTTAAATAACCTTATACTCTGACACACATTAAGCAGAAATAGGTCAGATGTAAAGCAGAGGCTCAGGGTGTATTTCTCCATACAGCTGCACCCACTGCATTCCTCTCTGGACAGCGTCAGCCTCCATTTGGGCTCAGATCTCACACCACAGGAGCTGCAGTCGCTGCAATCTCCTACTGTGTAGGAGGAAACAGCTGAAGAGTGTGAGAACAACACACAAACAGCAGACTGAGCAATTGACTACCAACAGACTCACCATGTGCTATTGGAGCCTGTGTAAAACTCTTATTACAATTAGCTAAAACATACGCTAGAATGCAATTTTATTTGCATTTTATTTCAGTTAAAGTTTATTTTTCAACAACTCAATTTCATCTAGTTACAGAAACGGTGCAGAAATGCAGCTTATTTTTATTCACACTGGAATGCGAGAAAGCAAAACTCACCCTAACCAGATTTAAGGCTCGGAAGAGATGATATTGCATATACTGTATAATGCTATTCATTGATAAATCAATAACACTGGAATTACAGAATCAAATAATCTTTGAGTTAGATGCATGCACTAATGAATGAATGAATGAAAAATGAATGAATCAGTGAATGCACAAATGCATGAATGAATGAATGCATGTAGAATTAATGAATCAATGAATGCACAAATGCATGAATGAAACTGAATGAATCAAAGAATGCACAAATGCATGAATAAATGAATGAATGAATGAATGCATGAAGAATGAATGAATGCAAAAATGCATGAATGCATGGCTTGAATAGCTCTGCTCCCAACCATGAGAACATGGTAATAACATTTACTGTTCCTTCTGATCATACCACAAAAAAGTGGTGCTTTCTCAGTATTTTTGTACTGTTTTGCAGTAAAAAAAACAAACGAACAACAAAAAAAAGGTTCTTAAATCAAAATACATCTACATAAAAAAATGACTAAAAAGAACTTAGAGTGAGGTAAATTTATGATTGAACAAACAAATATCGCCTAATAGGGTCATAAAAATTAACATAATTCAGAGGGAAAATATATTTTATTATCCATTTATGTTCTTGTTTTAGGCATAAACTTACTTAAGCATAAACCTTTTTCAAGTAAACAAGATATTTATACTGAAAACAAGATAAAAAATAATGAGAAAGATATTTATCTTATGCAATTCATGCAACATTTAATGACTTTCTGCTCTGATTTAATCATGTTTAAGGCCTTAAATTGTGGAAAGGCAATTTAAGACTTAAGCACCACGGAAACTCTGTTATTTCCCCACATAAACAAAAATGTGAAAGCTGGCAAAGCCAAAGAGCGGAAAATCTCACTTTAAGTAAGAAAACTAATTTTTCTGCCTTGTCAATGTCTTGACAAATAAAATCAGCACCAAATTATTGGCTTCTTTCTTCAAAAACATATTTGTGACCCATCCAGAACGGACAGCAAAACTAGGATAAGTTGCAGCAGGTGCACGGAGCCGAGGGCTGATATGCATTCACAGACGATTGAGTGATTGCTTAAACTAGCAGCGCAGGCAGGGCTTTCCCAGCCCCGGCTCTGGAGATTTAACCCACAGCGCTGACATAATGCACTCCCAGCTGGAGCTCCCGACTCGCCCCGAACATGAATAAGTCCTCTATCACTGCAGCCAGACCCCATCCAAAACAACATCCCCTCCTTCAAACCGTCCCAGTGCCCCGAAATATCCCTCACCCGGGGGAAGATGGAAAGAAAGGAAAGAGCTGTCGGTCAGAACATTTCACATGCTAGATCAGTGAGAGAGAGATGCATGCACTACAGCGAGCTCTATTATCACCACAGAGAGTGCTGAGGGGGGAAAAGGGGCTAATTTGAGGCACTTTACTCAGAGCAGCTTCTGCTTTTGCTGCTTTCTGATGTTTCTGATCTTACCTCTAATAAGAGCTCAACAATAGGCTGAGGTAAAGATGAGGAAAAGCATGGCAGCAATTAAAGAGAGATTAAACACTAATTCAGGACCCAGAAAGAATATAATCCTTCTAAGGAGACCTCAGCAAATTTCCAAGAGGGCTGCAATATGACTTCAGGTGATTTTGAATATATCTACACTTAAAATAAATAAATAAATTACATTTATATAAAATTTTCAGAATTTTGCCTTTAAGTACAAAGAAATTTGTATTTTTTAAATATTTTTGTAAGTTTGATGTTCAAGGCTGCATTTATTTGATCAAAAATACAGTAAAACGGTAATATTGTGAAGTATTACGCTCAACTTAGGCTTAAAATGCTTTTGGGAAACTAATTTAAGAACTAATAAAAAAATAAAAAATGCAACATTATAAATGCTGTTACTGACACTTCTTTATCAGTGCATACTTGTTGAATAAAAGAATAAATGAAGTAAAATAATTATCTTTTAATGATCAAAATTATTATACTGGTAACAATTGCTATTTGTAAGGTAAAAACACAACATTATTTTAATGTTTATAGACCCCAGGTTAATTCATCTGGACAGAAATGCTTATCCTGGTATTGGGGTCAAAGCTGAACATTTGCTTGAGCAGCAGGTTCTTGGTCTTGTCTGCGGATGCTAATCTGCCGGTGTAATCGATTATCTGCCTAATGGCTCGTCCGACCCCCCGGGGTCTGGGTAAGATGCGGTCAGAGCAGATTTACAGCACCTTATGAAGGCAATCAGGAGCTCACTGACAACTGCTGTCTAAAACAGAGCCGTGGAGATTATATTTCATCAGATACTTGCTGATAAAACCTGGTGTGGTTTTAGATATGATCCCACTCTGTCACACCCACCTTGCAATTTCTAACAAATCAAATGTGTGCGGTCTCAGCCGACCTGCGAGTCTGACACAGTTATGTTCACTCTGCAGAAACCAACTGCTCCAGTTATTTATATTTATTTATTTAGAAGCAGTTTGACTAATCTACTGCAGATTTAGGCTGTGCACAGCGTGTGACCTAGCGTGCATCACACATTATACTGAGGCTTGCTGTTAGTGGGATGGGTTTGTATCGACTGCTGAGATTTGTAGAGTTGTCACGATACCAGAGAGCTTGAACATGTGACGGCATGAGCACCAGTGCACTTATGCTTATACATGCAGATTAGTCTAATTAAAGCAGTGTCAAGAAAAAACAAACAATGTGTAAAGTGATAAAACAACAAACTACTGGAGATACTGTAGGATTTGGTGTCAAGGCAAAAAGCAAACGTGACTACCTGCCAATATTTCTACATTTAATATGCGCGCATTTGTCTGTTTATTTTATTGCTGTTGTGTTTTTCATTAAAAATAATAATGAACCACAAACTAAGATTTTTGTTTTAAAATATGGGGAAAATCCAACAATCATATTTAGGTTTATTTGTGTTACAACATCTGAAAATATGAATCCCTAAACAACATGCATTAAAAATATATATTGTTGCCATGAAAAAAAAAAAAAAAAAAGTTCCCACAACTTATTAGCTCATTCATTTTTAAAGAAACCTGCGGCCATGAATTAAGAATTAGTTGCTTTGCTTTATTAAACGATGGCCATGTTGTACTAATTCATTAAAAACCAATTAAGAACTGAATTAAGTTATAAGAACTAATTCTTAATTTCTGGCACAGGTAAATTATATTATGTGCAACTCTGTGCATCACATGTCATTTTTAATAATAAATCTTCTAATGTTCAACTTAATAAAAACACAACAATAAAGTAGTACAGTGGTAATCTTGTTTAAGAATAACCAAGAATCCACCACTTTCAAGCATTTATTTATTCAAAGACAGAGAAAGATGTAAAGATCTAACACTAAAGATAAACACAAGTGCTACAGATCCTGAGCGTCACTGACAAACACTGTAAACGTGTGGTGTAATCAGTAACACTGCTGTTTAGTTTATTACTCAGTGGGAAGATTTCCTCGCTATAAGCATTTGGGTCTAAACTGAAGTATAATTTGGACTTTTAAAGTGTGCACGATGGAAATAGCAAGAATAACCCAAGCAAGTGAAACTAATGACTGTCCATGTACATAAAACTCCAATTGATTTTTTTAACATTGCATTCTGGAAATTCCCCTTTTCTTTCATTCAGGCTAGGGCTTGCGTGATTGGCGACAGCTGCTGGTGAAGGACGCCGTGTGGGCAGATGATGAGCGTTCTGAACTCAGTCCAGCTGAGCACATGCCATCGCTGGTGGGTGAGAGGAAACGAGAGTGACCTCGCTGCTCGTCCAAACCCAGTCGATTGATATAGATCGGCCTGCAGGGAGTCACAGGAGAACATGGGATTGGTGTTGACCAACAAACCCGTCGATACGGTCACGCACGCCACCAGATAATCAACTCTTCCTCATCACTGTTGAGTCTTTCATGGCTTCTCTTCTGCTCTTCCTCAACACGACTCTTTGTAAATGTAGGCGTCTCGTCAGTTTCCATGGTTGGGAAGAGTCTATAAGCTCTGTGTGTGTGGAGGGGCAGATTAAAATTCCTGCGCTGACCCCTCTCCCCGCCGCGAGGGTCAGTCCATTCACACTGGACACTGGGAACCGGGTCAACCAGGACAGCTGCGCAGCAACAAACCAACACGGCCCACTCGCTTAATGCTGGAGGATTTTCCTTATATTCCAATGCCAAAGTGCAAATGCTTTGACATACGTGTAGGGATTCAATACACTTTGACAAAAAAAAAAAAAATTAGTTGGTGCTTGATCTTTTGAAAGATACGAGAGCAGAGCCATTATGAGTAATGCAGATCATCTGCTCCCAATTTTATTAGTCGATGAATCCATCAAACTCCAGATCAAAACACAATGTCTAACGAGATGGATTTGAATCCCATCTGTGTTCATTGTCTGGGAGAGGATATGGTTGAGTGGAAGCCAGAAATGTGTGACCCACTTCATGCCAAATTAAATAAACTGTCAGTGTGACCTTTCTATAACATCAAGTCTGCTGCATATCACCACCAGTGGGATGAACACATTGGCTGAATTGGAGCACACACATCAGATATTGAGTAGGGCTGTGTGAAAGTGATCTCAATATCTTTTGTGATTTTTTATTTTTTATAATAATTAATATCTTGTTTTTGTGCTTGTGCCTTGTTTAGCCCCATCATGGATAAATAAATATGACACTAAAACTGCCAATAGATGATGGCAAGTCCATTAATGAGTGATTATTGAGTGATTCACTGAATTATTCCTCAAACAATTAATTAAAAAAAAATGGCTGATTCATTTAGAAATGAAGCAAGCGGCTGACTTTATATCTATCTATCTATCTATCTATCTATCTATCTATCTATCTATCCTGTATATTATTGAATCATTGACAAATTATTTGTTCAAAAACAGATTAATTCAGGAACAGAACAACACAGTGTTGCTAAACTGCTGTATAATTTAATATTACATTAGCAATATATACTGACATTGACAGGCAGAGTATTTACAATTTCTAGATTGAATTTGATTCGATATGGATTCATTTCAAAATACTTCTGGTACATGCTAATTTTTCTTATGGAAAAAAAGAAATCTCTAAATTACGTAGAATTATGGAAATGAACAACAGAGCCTGAACAATTACAATTTACCTTTCATTTATTCTGTCATGGATAATTAAATGGGTGATGGCAAGTCCCTTAATGAGGGTGATTCACTGAATCATTCATCAAACGACTCATTCAAAACCGCTGATTCATCTTCAAATCAAATGATTCATTCAGAAACGGATTAATTTAGGAATGGAACATCTCTGTGTTTCTCTGAGATGCACAAATGTTTTTCTCCGGCTTTGATTGGATCTCTTTTTGATGGCAATCAAAATCAAAATCTAACTCCCTCAATATTAACTTCATATTGTTTGGATGGTTGTAAAAGTAAATATAACATTCATGATCACACTCGCGCTGATATTCAGGAAAACAGCACTCTTGCTTGTGTGGTATTACTTGACTGTCAATGTCAGCATCTGGCTGCAAGGGAAACCCAATATGCCAGTGCACATGCATGCATTACCACAATAACTCTCTGTGTGTGTGTGTGTGTGTGTGTGTGTGTGTGTGTGTGTGTGTGTGTGTGTGTGTGTGTGTGTTAAACGTTGCTGGAATAGCGAATGCTTACTGAGACATGCTCAGTTTCGCTTTGGAGGGTTTATAGGTGGATTAGTGCTCTTTGGTTTTCACTCACTCTTGTTTTCTCTCCGTTTACTCGTCTCTTATTTCAGTGTCCTGCTCATTTACCTCCGCTGATCCTCAGGTCTGCGGTCTGAACTCAGGCTCTGTGTACTTTCTTAATTGGATAGGATGGGATTTCACCTCAATATTTAACAGCCTGACGTGATCCTGGCCATTGATTACGGCGTAAGGCAAGGCACAGTTTATACTCACAAGCTTGCAAAATCACTAAAGCACAGACTGAATGAGATTCTAACAGACTCGATAACCAATGACTGTTGACATCACCTGCTGAGAAACATCATGTATGAATCTGTGCAAGATATTTGAGAGCTACGTTTTCATTCATTTCAATGATATTGACAAATTAAATGTTAATGAAAGATACGGCTGGTATTGACAAGATTTCAAGATTTGATTTGTATCACTGACTCATTTAAAAATATTTCAGGTACATTGCATATTTTTCTTATGGAGAAAAAAAAACTCAAAATGATGCAAATACACAAAATTAACATCAAAGCCTAAACAATTACAATTTAATTTCCATTTATTTTTAGATCAACACTCAAATGAAAACTGAGTTGTATACAAAGTTTCATATTGCACACAAGACACAAGTTTTTATATCAAATTTTCAATATGATTGTTTCTGCTCCAGTTTGTTGTTGAAATATAATCTTGAAGACGACGATTCAGTTCACATGGTGTTTGAACTGAGGCAAATACAGCAATCTGTCATGCCACATTAAATTCATTGTTTGAATTTCAAGATAAAACTGACAATTTGAAAGCGGAGACTTTGTTTCTTATCAAAACTAAAACACTAAGTTTATTATGATTATTTGATGTGAGACACTATGAATATTGTTTAGTCAGGTTGGGAAGATTAAGTAAACAACTGGACAGAAAAAAAAAAATCTAATTGGGGGATTGAAACTCTTGAAATCTGGCAACCATCACCATGAATGTTGCTGGTTACCAATGCAAGATAACGCAAATGCCAAATTACAATTAAGTGTATTCAGGATTAACAACCAGCGGGCAAATATCACAGATGATGATGATTAAAATATGATTCATCGTGCAGCCCAATCTGACCAGAGCCAACACTGAACTCAAATAATGACTCTATTGTCTTTCAGATCTCCATAAGGTGAGTTTCCATAAACAGAAAAAATATCAGAATCATTTAACTCTGTGAAGCCGCTTCGACACAATTATATAAAAAGTGTTATAGAAATAAAAGGCCTCTGACTAAAAAGATCAACCTTTAGATTTTTGAAAATGACCTTACATGCAGTATGTAACACAGCTCTAAGTGAACGAAAACATCCTGCAAATTTTAAATCTGAAAGTGCACCGTGTATAAAGTTATTGTCTCTTAAAAAAAAAAAAAAAAAAAAGAAAGAGTCGACTCTGAATCATTGAAACGAGTCGTTTTTAAAAACGAATCCCAAGCCGTTTCATGTTGACGTCAACATGAGACATTAGCATACTGCATGCACACTTGTTGGTCTTTTCGCTTTGGTCTGAGTGAAAATGCAAATAAAAAAAGTGGGTGGGTGTGGGTGGGGGGGGGGGGCTTGGAAAAATTAATCGTTGAGCTAATCATCTGGGAGTCGTTGAGCAAGTAAGGTAAAAAATAAATGCATATTATAAGACAATGAAAGTATTTTTGACCTTGCATGCATGTCAACCTGTTGCTGGGGACTCCCAAAACCAATATATGAACCTTTCATAACCCATAACAGGGTCACTTCAAGAGCCGATGTTGATTAGTTACTCACTATTCCAGAACGAGCACCATCTCGCTGGCCGTCTCGTAGACCTGGTGGAGATTGACGACTCGTGGACAGGCCGCTGCCAGCTCCAGCACACTGATCTCCTGAAGGATCTCCGTTCTGCAGTCCTGGCCCTTCCTCCTCTTCCTCATGTACTTCGCTGCGTATGTTTTCCCTGAGCTCTTCTCCACACACTTCCTCACCACAGCAAACTTACCTCTGATGGGGAGAGAAAACCAGAGGAAGAATGTTTGTTAGCAGTTAGAATATTTCACATCGACCTCATATCGCGATTACAATAACATTCACATGGATCGTGATGATAAAAAGCTCTGGACAGTTTTACTCGATATAGATTAATGTAAGCTGATCACACAGCAGAAATCAATATATGAGGACATGAACTTCATCTCCAGAGCTGCTCTGAGTAACTTCAGCAGCTTTACACAGTTTAAATAAAATTAAGAAATGAAAATAAATCACATCGCGTCTGCACTATAAACGAGTTACACAGGAGTTGCAGTGCAGAGACCGTTTCCGCTGCACGCAGTGAATTAAAGTAACAGCGCATTGTTTGCGGTAAATATGAACATGGATTGACACGGAAATGTAGTAATTACACCATAAATGCTTATAATTAAAGTCTACTGTGTTTCACAGTCAACACATATGATATGGCTTTTTGGCTAGGTTTAAAGGAAAAGAGCACTTTTAGATAAACAAGGCAATAATAGATGGCACTCGTGGAGGTAAGAAAACAAAGTTCT
The DNA here is from genome assembly GCA_024542945.1 of allo-octoploid hybrid of Carassius auratus x Cyprinus carpio. Lineage (NCBI taxonomy): Eukaryota > Metazoa > Chordata > Actinopteri > Cypriniformes > allo-octoploid hybrid of Carassius auratus x Cyprinus carpio. The sequence continues at coordinate 15,552 of JANHFF010002769.1, forward strand.
TCATGAACTGCAGGATTGCTTGTAATCAAGATTTAAATGCAAAAGAAAAGGCAGTTGAGCTGATTGTTTCTGTCAATGGTAAGTTTTAATTTAGAATGTTTGTGATAATGTAAGAAAAGTAGTTGAAATGTTTTGCCATTTGCTAAAGCAACTTAATATATAAATTTAGAAGTAAATGCAAAAGTAAAAAGCATTGAATAATGTTTCTTATTCTTATCGCGTTTGAATACATCTATGAAAGATTGTATTACTGTACGGTGTAAAAAAAAGAATCACAATGGTGAAAAAGCATTTTAAGTAACAATGTTTGGATTTTAAATCAAAATAATGGATAAATGTTGTGTTTGTTGTAAACAGCCATAGATGAGGAGCAGGCTCCTGTGTGAAAGCAGCTTCTGCACCACACATGCACTACACACGCACTGCAAACGGAGTATGTGTGATACACATACAGCTCATGAAAACAGGCTTGTGCTGTGTGTAAGCTATTGTGCATCAGTTGCACAATTGTCAAAACAAAAATACAGTGCATGATCAAACATTTAGGTGAAATAAATATATATACACATGTTTGAAAAATGTAAAAAAAAAAAAGCCCCCCTCCACCCCAAATTAAAAAGAGTCACCTAAGAGGTGAATTAATTTTCAAAAATGAAATTCAGGCCCTGAATACATGTCTAAGAATCTTGATTGGATCATCACTATAAATAATTCTACATGATAAAAAGAAGGCTTTAAAAAGACCAGTATCGAAGCACCCCTACTTTTAACTGTTCTGCACTGAAAAACTGTGAACAGTGAGACCAGAATGGCAAAAACATTACTATTATTATCATCCTCCAATGTACTGCAAGATCAGCAGGACATCTTGAGCATAAACCACAGTGAAAGCAAGGAGGATCTGCTAAAGCATCTGTGTTGCTCATTTTAACGTGTGCTCTGTTGGAAAACACGAACCCATGCAGGAATATGGAAACTGCTTTCTGCATTCCTTGTGCAACGTGCCGTCACATTCAGTCTGAAGCTTGGCAAATGATGAATGCAATGGACAGATGAGGAAAATTACTCTTTTGTTTTAATTGGGTTGTATCCCTAAACCCAGACCTGTAAAGTAAACCATAATGAATGGGCTGACCAGCTCATGTGAGCGTCACGGGTTCAGAAAAGGACATTTTCCTTATTTCCATCCCCATTCTGTCCAGATCTCCTCAGATTTACTACACACAGCTGGGAATGCCTTCCTCATTCCTTCAAAAAATGTGGAGATTAATGGGTAAGTGGGAGAATATTGTCCTTGTTCTGAGCTGGCCCAATAAAATCTGGCTGTAAAGTTAAGCATTTCTGTAATGGGTTTCTTCACGGCAGGAAGATTTTAATTTGGTCATTTGATATGCAAACAAACCCCATCCAACATGTAACCAATGGAAAAGACAAGATGTTACAAGATGCTCTTTTTGTCCACGTCAAGGTGCAGCAAAAGGACCAGTGATCAATTCAGATTCAACTATAGAATTTCATTAAAGGACTAGTTATGTCTTCAAGATACTAGAAGAATATTTCAGCTGTTTTTTTGTCCATAAGAGTCAGTGGGGTCCAAAAGTTTCAGGCTTCAAAGAGGACAAAGGTATCTTAATTTTTGTTTTTGTTTGTTTTTGAAAGTCTCTTCTGCTCACCAAGGCTTTTTTCAGCATCATTACTCCAGTCTTCAGTGTCACATGATCTTCAGAAATCATTCTAATATGATGATTTGCTGCTCAAGAAACATTTCTGATTATTATCAGTGTTGAAAACTGTTGTGCTGCACAATATTTTTGTGGAAACCATGACATTTTATTTTTCAGGATTCACAGATGAATAGAAAGTTTAAAAGAGCACCATTTGTTTGAAAAAGAAAATTTTAACATTATTAATGACTTAACTTTATCAATTTAATGCACAGATAAACGGATGGAGGAAAGGATGGATGGATGGACGGACGGATGTACGGATGGATGGATGGATGGACGTACGGACAGATGAACAGATGGATGGACGGATGGATGAACGGATAGGTGGACGGACGGACGGATGAATGGACAGACGGATTAACGGATGGATGGATGGACGGACATGCGGACGTATGGACAGATGAATGAATGGACGGATGAAAGTATGTATGGATGGATGAACGGATAGGCAGACGGACGGATGGATGAACAGATGTATGGATGGATGTACGGACAGATGAATGGATGGACAGATGGGTGGGTGGATGGATGGATGAACGGATAGGCGGACGGACGGACGGATGGATGGACGGATGAACAGATGTATGGATGGATGTACGGACAGATGAATGGATTGACGGATGGGTGGATGGATGGACAGACAGATTACCGGATGGATGGATGGACAGACGGATTAACGAATGGATGGATGGATAGACGGATTAACGGATGGATGGATGGATAGACGGATTAACGGATGGATGGATGAAAGTATGTATGGATGGATGAACGGATAGGCAGATGGACGGATGGATGGACGAATGGATGAACAGATGGATGGATGGATGTACGGACAGATGAATGGATGGATGGATGGGTGGATGGATGGATGGATGGATGGACGGACAGACAGATGTATGGACAGACAGATGTATGGACATACGGACGGATGGATGGATAAACAGATGGATGGATGGATGGATGGACGGATGGATGAACAGATGGATGGATGAACGGATGGATGGATGGACGGATGGATGGACAGATGGATGGATGAACGGATGGATGGATGGACAGATGGATGGATCTTACTGACCTAAAAATTCTGAATGTCAGTGTATATGCATGTCAAAATCCAATATGGTGACAATAATGTCAGTGATGTTATTCATATATCACCAAATTGGATTTCGGCATACAATATCATGCAAGAGCTGATTTGGTGTATTGTGCATCCCTAGAATATAAGTTAACTGTCTAACTAATAGATAAATGACAAGCAATGAAAAAACTAAAATACACCCTTGCAGCTAGAGTAGTGTAAATGCTCGAACAAAGCATGCAGCTACACATGACAGTAAGAGGTTGTTGGTGATTGAGCTGCATGACTCGGAAGCCAGCGTTCATAAAATCCCAACGGCCTCGTAATCTCTCTGACTGAGACTGATTCAGAAACACTAAAGCACCTTCCGCTCCTTTGAAAACCTAATAGGCTTTCACTGCCCTTGACTGCGTGGCTTTGGCATACCTTCATTTCCACGGTCTTGCGTTAATCTGGTCCTGGTTCTCAGGATACGAATGCCACGAGGGAATGTGATAAAGAAACTCTAATCTCCTCACATAATACCTGCCACTCCTGAGTCCGGTCGTCCAGACAAAGCAGCTCCGGAGAGTCCATCGTTCCCAGTGTTGGGGAAAGTTACTTTTAAAAATAATGCATTGCGATATTGTGTTACTCTTTAAAAAATAACTTATTGCGTTACTTTTTATGGAAAGTAATGCGTTACAGTACTTTTGCTTACTACAGTACTAATTTTTCTCATCTGGGCTAGGCTTCATTTTTTGCCAAATTTAAAAGCCCTTTCATTCCCTCATGCTTAAGGAAATGCATCACAAGAGCTGTCAGTCAATACAAGGGGAAACAAAGTAACTTGCACTTATTTAAAAAAGTAACTCAAGATATTTTCTTATTAATGTGTTACTTTACTAGTTACTTGACAAAAGTAATCCGATTATGTAACTCACGTTACTTGTAATGCGTTACCCCCAACACTGGCGTTTACTCGCTGACTGGTCTCGATTATATCACAAGCGCTTGAATTATGAAGTGTTTAGACACGTGCAAAAAAATCTGATCTGTGTCAGATATAAGCAAAAAATAATAATAATAATTTTTTGTGCCGGTGTAAATGCAACCTAAATGTGCTGATATTGTACATAAGATTTGTGAAATGTTGAACTGTTTGGCAAGTGTTTGTCACGTTCTGGCAAATAAATAAATAAATAACATAAAAAATAAAAAAGTATTAAAGTTTAAAACCACAATCTGGTTAAACAGTTCACTCAGGAGAAGAACTCGGTCTTTAAACTTGAAAGAAATAAAGTTGTGACATTTATTGTGATAATTATCAATATCTTCTGATATGAAAAATTTTACCATGATAATTTTTTGTCCATAATCGCAGTCTATAACTAATCGTGACAACATTTTGCAATGTGAGCAGATGATTTAAAAATGAAATTTGACCAACGAACAATTTCCAGGTCACACTCTGCATGATGTGGCGCAGATGTTTTGTCAAATAAGACTTCTATTATTGTATGGAATGCAGAAAGTGCCGTGTGGTTAACCCAAGTCGAGGGCCTGCTGGAAGGACAGACTATGATTTGGATTTGGTGACTTTGGTGTCTTTAAAATTGAGCTGCAGTCTCTCTCCGCAACCATGTCAGCACATTTCCAGAGCCTCTGGCTCACAGACAACACCCGAGCGCAGTGGCTTTCATGTGTGCAGGTCTAGGGTTGACGGCAGGGTCACGGTTTATGTGAAAAAGAGGCCATATCAAGAGCAGATGTTCTGTCTGTTCGAGTACGCCGCTTATATGGTCAGCTTTCAGCCGAGTTAGAAAGTTATTCAGAATTTCTGAGACTGTGAACACTGGTTGTCGTTTGTCAGAATAAGAGGGTTTTAAATGCATTTATGGACACTGAGTTCAAGTCAAAGAATATAAATGATGCTGTTGTATCAGAAGATGCATTCTATTTATGAGTGCACTAGATGTCAGTCGTATGCTTGCCGTTTTAGTGTTACTTTATCACTATTGAGCCACTCAAAATTACCGCAAGAGAAACTCCGTCACCGCGACAGCCCTAGTGAAAGAGCTTTTACATCTGCCAAAAATATAACTTTTTTATATTAAAAACAAACAAGCAAGCCTAGGCCAGATGAGAAAAGCAACATAAAAGTAGCGCAATGCATTACTTTCCATAAAATGTAACTAAGCAACACAATTGGTTACTTTTTAGGGAGTAACACAATATTGAAAAGCATTAAAAGTAACTTTCCCCATCACTGATTTTAGCCATTTATTTAAATCACAACAATGTTTTGGGGGCCTGCCAATGCAAACATTCGAAAACAGGTTTTAAAGTGCAAGTTTTTTGAAAGCAATATCGTTATTGTCTCCATGGAAACTACAAAAAATGCAAATCTGTGAAAATGGTGACATCATGCGCATGAGTATTATGTGTCCATGAAGTGTTTTGTGTGTGTGTGTGTGTGTGAGAGAGAGAGTGACATTGCCAACTACTGGCCTGGCATGCATAAAACAGTGTTTTAAGTCATTTTCAAGGAGTCAGTGTCATGTAAACGTGCCCTAAGAGGGCAGAAGATACAGAGACACAGCCCAAAGCCATCTGTACTCATTACATGACTATCCAGCATTAATAGGTTTAGTTCATATGAACAATATTTGAACACTCTAGCTGCAAAAAATTAGGATCAATAAACAGCTAGTTAATCTTAATTTGACTTTGAACTTGGAAATTTGGTATAATCTATGGAGGAAGCGCACTACATGGGCGATGTGAGGTAAATACCTTAATCCTCTTGAGTCTCTGAGCTTCTGTCTGCTAGAAGGTGACATCACGGATTCAGAATGAAAGTAAATCAACAATACTTCCTCTAATGTACGATCAAGAGGCCTGCACACAGATGACAATGACATAACTGGGGGGGGGGGGGCACCAAGTTACACATCCATCCACTGCACAATATTTCAAATTAAATCAATATTGCGATACGATATAAATAGATGCACTGCATGTTTGAGAGTGAAGCGCAGCACTGCTGCATGCGTGCATCTCATCCAGTGTTTCAGTGACTCGGAGCAGCTTTGGTTATTTATTGTGAATCGAGTCGCTCTGTGACACTGAAGCAAAGGATCATGATGAACATGTAACATTTCCCACCAAAACAAAAGCCACAAATATTTACTAATTCTACAGTTATACAAGACAACTTTTATTATTTACTTTTTACTTTATCATTTTTAGTTGATCTTTCCACTTATTTTATATATGTATATATTTCTTATTCTGTTTTTTTATTTTATTTTATGTAATAATAAAATCACAATTCATTATATTATTTAGTCGTACTGAATAGGTCAAACAGTAGGAATGTTGCGAATGAAAATTCAATTAGAAAGGAGTTATTATTATTATTTATTAATTTATTTAATTTGAAGTTTATTTGGTTCACTTTATTGTTACTGAAAGAGGTTTGAGCTGGTTCTTATAAATAGTATATGAACAGCCACATTTTCAACCCTAAAAGGACAGTTCACACTCCTTAAAAAAAAAAAAAAAAAAAATTAATTATTGTCAGATTCACTCCCCAATCAAAAAGCATAAATGCAATAAATATTGCAGAAAAACAAAATATTTAAATGTCAGTTTTTTTTTTGTTTTTTTTTTTTCCAGTACCATTCAGCCCTAATCTCTGCATTGGTTATATTTCCACAGTTTGATCTCAGCAGCACTCTGTCACATCTCCGGTGGTTTCTGTCACTCATGTTGCCTCAATCTGGCATCTCTCATTGAAAATGAATGATTTCTGGACTCTTTGTGTCTTCAGATCACTGTCAGTGGTAACATCGCTGCAGGCTGCTTCTCATCACGAGTGACAGTTTTAGAGAGCACAGTAAGTTTGGGATGGACTACGCTGTGTAGGACATCACAGCTCCGTTACTGATGTCAGCCATTAAAGGCGGCGGCGAAAAAGGCTTAAAACAATTTTTCCCCTGTGTACATTCTGCCACGCCACACTTCACTTAACGAATGTGTCATATGAGGCCAGCAGCACTTTATTTTCTACCAAGTGAGCAAGTGTGTCCTTTAGTCAAACATCAGCTCTTGCTCAGAGCTTCTCGGGGAAAGTGCAGCTTTTCTGTGCTGCATTAATCAGCAGCAGGCATCGAGAGAGAGCGCAGGTAATTAGCCTCTGACAGGAGCAAACGCTCTTAAAGGCAGGGAATTAAAACTACATACAACCAAGAAGTCCCATCAACGCACGCACATTCACAGAAGAGAGAAAAAGGCTGCTGGAGTGAAAGCGGAGCCCTGTTTGTTCTGTGTCTGTGACATGGAGGAATAATGAACTCTGAGATGTGACCCCGGCACGGAGCGGAGCGAGGCTCCACAGATACACCGCAGGAATAGAGCATTACCTCATCTGAGAGCCTTTACACTGTTTTTTCTTTAGACCTGACTGAGGCAAGTATGCAGAAAACAGATCTGGTTTTATGACGTCTTTGACAAACAAACCCTGTTACCCCACTTTGAGCCCAAGTCTCAGATTTCTAGGATCGAAAACGCAGGAGTAGTTTAAACGACAGGCATAACCATCACAAAAGTTACACGTTTTAAAAATGAAAATGCATTAGTATAAATGTAGGGCTTCAATACCAAACTTGGCTTTCACATGACATCGCCGTCACCCTACTGTCACCCGCTCTGTTTCCATGGTGCACAGCAGATGCTGCCACTGGGCTTTTAGCCCCAGACGACTTGAATGGCACCACAATGATGTCATGGCATCCCACTCGGCTGTCAGAGCCGGGATTCTCTGGGAAAGAGAGTGGAATAGACTGGGCTTTAAAAAAAAAAATGTGATGGAAAATACAAAGGGGAAAAATATATAAATCTCACTGCACAGATCCGTCAATCAAGCAGCGTAGCTCTCCCAGAAATGAAAGATTTATGAAAGGAGGGTGAGAAATTCCCAGCTGATGACATGCTGTTTCAGACAACAGTGAGACTGTGGTGTCATCCGCTTTTACACTGCAAACACATCCCTCCCAAATGCATGAGCTTAATTAAAAAATAACAAGGATTCACAGAGCTCCATACCAAAGCATTGCAAACAGTGCAAACATTCAGAGCAATTTTCATTTTTAAACAAATTGTGGCTTTAAAAGTATTTTAATTTTGTGTTAGGGGCAGCACGATATTGAAAAAAACAAAAAGAAAAAAAGCCTGATATTTTGATATTTTGTTTGTCTGCGATATATATTAAAAATCACCAGATGACTCGAATCAATAATTGGGGTGATTTTGTAGGTGAGTAAATCAGCATAGAAAATAAAGAAATCACAAGCATAGATAAATATAATAGAATAAAGATACAAATTAAATAAACAGTGCTTTGTATTTTTCAAGTCTAACAGTATTCAGGTAAAGAGATTTATTGAATAATCAAATAAAATATAACACTGCACAGTCTTCACTGTATAAATTTGGTATCAGTGTCTCAGCAATGGATGCTCTGCAGTGAATGGGTGCCGTCAGAATGAGAGTCCAAACAGCTGATAAAAACATCACAATAATCCACAAGTAATCCACAGCACTCCAGTCCATCAGTTAACATCTGGAGAAGACACACGATACAGACCCATCAAGACATTTTAACTTCAAATGTTGCTTCTGGCTAAAATAAGAGTCCATAATCCAACATAACACTTTCTCCAGTGGAAAAGTTGTCCATTGTGAATTCAAGACAAAAATACATATTAGAGTGGGAGAAAAATATGTTGTTATTATGGACTCTTATTTTGGCCAGAAGTGATGGTTAAAATGCCTTGGTGGATATGTTTTTTTCATTCTGACGGCACCCATTCACTGCAGAGGATCCACTGGTGAGCAAGTGATGGAATGACACATTTCTCCAAATCTGATGAAGAAACACACTCATCATCTGTACATCTTGGATGACCTGAGGGTGAATAAATGTTCAGCAAATTTTCATTTTTGGGTGAAATATTCTTTTAAATCATTATTGAAAAACACAGTGACATGCATTTTATGCAGTTTATATAATTTGGGGTTTTAAATTACGTCTTTTCTTTTTAACACCACCAGAAATGTAAATGGCACGCTGCCATTAGCAGATCTGTGACACGCCATTTAAAAACTTGGCACTTACATGCAAGAAGATAAAATGCCGCACAAATGTGTAGAAAATTACACTTCTCATTTTACATGGCACTCTTCCCATCAAATATCTCAGGCCTAATCTGCAGCGTGCAGAATGTGTTCCCACACACGCAGTGCGCAGACGTGTTGATCTAAAGTGTTTGGCCGGTGTCCACACACAATGGTAGAGTACTGGTTCTGATCCGCTGGGTGTTCCCAAAGCACAGTGGCAGAGGAATGCAGTATAGCAGCCCTTCAATTATCCACATCTGAACACACAGCACTGCTCCGATTTCACCTCACACACTCAGACACAGCTGAAGCTTTAAAGCAATAGTTTATCCAAAAATGAAAATATTTTTAAAAGTGTCCTATAGGGCTGTGCGATTAATCGAAATCGTAATAAAATCACGATTTGAGCGTGCGTGATTTCTAAATCGCTTTATAGCACGATTTTCCGCGGCCCCGACCTCCCGCAGTATGCTATCCGATCCAATCAGAATGCAGCGCGCCTAAGTGGAGCGCGAGAACAGAACAGACTGGGCATATGCCTAACTCCAGGTTCACTCTCTGTCTGTGATGCATATTTTTTCCGAGCCCATGTTAACAGATCAGCACTGCACGCAGAAAAAGATGTGAACAGAATAGGTTAGAAATCGAAAGGTGCAAAAAGAATCTAGCGCATGAGCATAGAGAGAGTTGTGAGTGAGTGAGCGAGAGGAGACACAATTTAAGTGCGCGCACTCTCTCCGGACGAGAGCAGCGTGTTTCTGAGCACGCGTGTCTGGTTTTGTGACAAGGCAAAGGAAATCTGTGTGCGAGCGGAGAGATTCGCGCTCGGTCATTATTTTAATGTGCTTTCGCGTTACAATAATGCGCTCTTGCTGCCGCTTCTGTGACCATTGAGCTCTATGACCAATGCATGGCAAAAAAAAAAAAAAAGCCCTGGACACGGGTTTTATTTTATTTTTATTTTTTTTGCCATATGTGTAGACATTTTGTTTGACATCTTTACTTAGTGATTATTTTGACTTATGTCTGAGACATGTTACAACTTTTTGACAAAGCTCTCATTGGTTTTCTTTTGGAAATATGTTTAAAATTTATACTGAATGCATTTATGACTGTTCAGCATGTCTGTGTGTGTCAAAATCGTGATTAAAATTGAAATCGCAAAATTGATCAAAAAAAAAAAAAACGCGATAGGTTTTTTTTGTCCATATCGCACAGCCCTAGTGTCCTCACACTCAGATCATCCAGTTGAGTTTCTTCATCAGGTTTGTAGAAATGTAGCACTGCATCAGTGTCTCAGCAATGGATGCTCTGCAGTGAATGGGTGCCGTCAGAATGAGAGTCCAAACAGCTGATAAAAACATCACAATAATCCACAAGTAATCCACAGCACTCCAGTCCATCAGTTAACATCTGGAGAAGACAAAAAATGAAACAAATCCAGTCTGAAATATGAGTCCATAATCCATAATAACACTTCCTCCAGTGAAAAAGTGCATCTGCTGTTGTCTCTCACATCAAAATCCAGACACATATTTGTTTAGATCTGTTTAAACGCTGCTTGATCTGTGCAGATTTCTCTCCTGATTCACACCAGACCACTTTTTCACTGGAGGAAGTGTTATTACGGATTATGAATTCATATTTCAGACTGGATTTGTTTCATCTTTTGTCTTCTCACCCATTCAAGCAAGTGAGCAACTGATGGAATGACACATTTCTCCAAATCTGTTCCATTGAAGAAGTATTGTCTTATAATAATAGTCCAAAAGAACTCCACACCTCACTATTATAAATAATATAATAAGAATATATATATATATATATATATATATATATATATATATATATATATATATATATATATATATATATATATATATATATATATATATATATATATATATATTAATTAATGTACATACAATCATGCTATATGTACATACAATAATTTGCAAAAACATTCCCTGGACTGATTTTTTTAACCATTCGTACACACACCTGGTCATTATTTTCAAATCAATCCTTTTTATGTTGTACAATACAGAAATACTGACTACTTTGAATAATCATTTGCATGATGCACAACATTATAATGTAAACAATGGAAAAAGGCAAAGGATATGGACATCAAATGTAAAGATAAAGCACAATAAAATCTCAACCAAGATATTGGGCATCCTTAACACATTTGATCCGTATCAAAATTTTGAGCCTACAAATAATGAAGCATGTGCACAACACATTAATAATCATTAGAAATCTCTGCCTTTACTGATCCTGATTTGTTCCTCACCTTTTATGAATGATGCCGGATCCATTTAGTACTTCACAAGTTCAACATTTATCACTCTTAAAAACCGTTAGTATAAACCTATCAGTCTAAACCTGTTAGTCTAGAATCTGCACAACATCAAGCAAGCTACTTAATAAATACTCTATATGCTTTGCATCAAAAACAAATTGATGTTTGCATCATCCATCCAGTTTCAGCAGTGCTTGGGTCTAAATGATCATTTCTTCAGTGCAACTTGTAACACAACTCACATACTTATAGTCTTGACTCTTGAAAGAAATCAGGTACAAGCAGCTGTCCTCGTGTGAGATTTGGGCTAACATGACTATACATGCCAATATCTAGGCTAAAGAGATTCTCAGAGTGAAAATCAGAATCATAACCCTTTGGCAGCCACTGAAATCACTCGCTGGAGAATAAAAATGGCTCGTCTCCACAAGCACAGCCATCAAAATAAAACCAGCAGGAACAGCCGATCACTGAACCATTCAGGTTCTCATCTGGGAAACGGGCTGAGAGACGCTGGACATGAACTACTCACTGATTTCTCTTTTCTCTTGTTTCACTGTGCTCAGATGAAACAGCTTGGCCTAAACGGCGATGGCAGACATCCAGACAGTTGCACTTTCAAACCTCTGCCCATTAATCCTGATGTGTTTTGCAAACGGACGGACCAGATTGCCTGCTGATATTACATGTTCGAGAGTTTGTCTTGTGACTAATACAGCAGATAATAAACAATTCAAATGCTGTAACTTGTATTTCACAAGCGTTCGACTCGAGTTCAAACTTCTGTCCAGCATGCAAAAGCTAAATGTCCCCATCCATCTCAATCAGCACTTTGTTGATACTGGAGAAATTAATTAAAGTGAATTTTCTGCTAGTTTTGCATATGGCATGGAATACTACACAAGCCCAAATCTTTTTGTGCGTGCACTGCATATCCTCTTCAGTACAAACAAGAGAAAACGCAGTGAAGTCAGAGCAGTGTTTATACAGTGCTGAAGTCTTACAGCGACTTGGCAAAGGAACACCCGCCAACAATACAGTGCCCTGTATGACTTACTCACTGATTTAAAAACCACCGAGCCCTGGCATCAATGCAGTGTGCCATCAAACGGCTCTGTTTTCCAATCATGTGATCCAACTATAATGCACCGCATGCAAAAGTTTATTGGGTGTTTCATTAAAGGTGCAGATGAATGTATCCGAAAGCCATCTAAAAAAAGACAAAGCAATGCCAAATCACATTTTAAAGCACGTAAAAACACTAATGCATGACTTAAAATACATGACTGTATGCAATGTAAGCAATAGATGCATGCAATATCCACAACGATTTGGGAAAAAGCAAAGTCTGTTCATGCATTACAGGTGGACATCAGAAAATCAGGCTGATATGCAAGTCAATTACAATATATTTATTTTCATTAACAACTGAATCAGTGTGCATTGCAAGTAAAGGGTTCTCATATGCAATTGCATGACTTTTCACACACTCGTTTCCAAAAGGAATACAAGATACATCAGTATCTGAAAGCCATCTAAATGACAAAGCAATGCCAAATCACACTTTGAAGCAGTGTAGATGTTAAAAAGACTTTAAATACTGTACACATATTGAACTGTATGCAGTGCAAGCAATAAATACATGCACTAAGAATGCAGATCCATATAAGAACACACAGGGACTCTAGAATGTAAACATTTTCAATGCACGTACACACATCAAGACTATAATGCAAGTAGGATTTAGCATGCTAAACATTTACTGAGCATGCATTCGTGGCCTGACTTCAAAATGAGTATTTTTAAATTCAAACAAGAGGTTCAGAGCGCATGCATCAGATAAATGTAACAGAAAACCACGTGGCACGACTGACACGAGCACAGGTAGACAGGTAAAGGTGCGCCTCACCTGCCCAGCGCTTTGCCGGGGATGACGTCATAGCGCTCGGTGAACGGCTCGCTCCTGATGTCGGTCCGGATCTCGCGCAGCACACCGGATTCACACCGAATTAGGCTTCTGGGCTCGGTCGTTCGTGGACATTCAGGAATCATAACGGCTGCTATAAACGTTAATTCGTTTTATTTGTGTACCGATACCCGTTTTTACCTGTAAGCCCAGTCCGACAGGTGACCCGACGCAGTGAAACGAACACTATCACGCTACCAGTTCCTCTCGCTGAACTGTCACCTAACGTTAACAACATAGAAACGTGTCTAAGAAGTTAACTGTTAATACTTTCATCCTCGAATAAAACTCCTCCTAAGTAAACAAAAACGCGTGAGTTTGTGTCTGCTGCTGTCCTCCACTCGTCTGCTCTCATCCGCACCGAGTCAACAAGCCAAGCTGTTCTTCAGGCTTCAGTTGCCAGGGCAACGGGGGTGATTGACAGCGCTTTCCACCAATTACGATCAAGCACTCGCCGGTGGGCGGGAGGAGGTGGACCCTCTACAGTGACGTTTGTCCAATAAGAGGTGAACAATTAATTAATTAAATAATTATGTTACAGATATATATATATAAAAGGCTGATGTAGAGTTTTATTTTTGAAGCATAGTAATGTTTACGACAACTGTATCATTCAAAGACTTTTATTTACTATAAACATTCACCTAGGTAATGAGGACGTGCTAAATGACTTCTAATTTTTAATAATTAAAAAAAAAAAAAAAAATATATATATATATATATATATATATATATATATATATATATATGATTACATCAAAATATACGTTCCATTTTTTAAATGAGAGACTACCTTGTATATTTAATATACCTTGGAATATTTAAATATTTTTATGTTTAGCAAAACATTCCCACACATCTTGAAGAGATTCTTGTGATGCCCTCTAGTGTTGGAGCTGTGTGAGGATGAGACTGAACTTGTGTATAAGCATATATGAATCAACATAATAAACACAACCCACTAGAAAGTGATTGTTTATTGACATTTATGTACAAGCATTTGGGCAAAAGTGGACATCAGAAAATAAAGCTGATATAGAGTAATTTGTGTTCGTAATTATATTTACATGAGTATTTTCATTAACAACTTTATCAGTTTGTATTGCAAGTAAAGGGTTTTCATATGCAATATTTTTTTTTTTTCACATTATTTTGAACTCATAAAAAAAAAGAATATAAAATACAAAACTGCCAACAAATAAAAATGATTTAAAAAATACATTATAATATCATCAACTGAACAGTGTACAGCAAATGGTCAGATAGTCATTTCACAAGTTCTGTCAGTGATAAATAAAACCAGTTTGAGTTCAATACACAGATTCAGTGTTAATGGAAAGCTCAGAGTCATCGGAAATATGTTTATTCCCTGGGGAATAATCAATGCAAACATAACGCAACGATTAACATCATCATAGAGCCTGCGTGCATTAAACGGTGGAATGGCTAAACATCAGTGAAGAACCATCCAGGAACTAATACTCTTTTGATGGTGAGAGGCGTTTAACCAATAAAAAATAACTAATACAGAAAATCTGGTTTTGTCATCTGTGGTTATAAACAGTAATTGTATTAATATTAGGAGACAAAGCCTGATTGCATTAAAAGTTTTACAGTTATGAGTGACAAAATGGGATGTGCATCAAATTAAACAAATCATTAATATATATATATATATATATATATATTAATTAATAAAGATATACCTGCAATATACAAGGTGGATGTGGGGTCTGAAATTTGTCAACAAAATATATTATAGGCTACCAAGTAGGGTGATCGTTTGTCCTTTTTACCCCCCTTGACCTCTAAATTGCCTAAAATTTCTGTTTTGGCTTTGTTTTTCTATTGTTTCCATCCTTGCTGAAGCCTGTGACTGAAAAGTGGTTTGACCAATAGCGTGAAGGCAATGTATAGATCAACCAATCGTGGCGTGCGAGAAGGCGGGTCAAAAGCAATGTAAATACACGTACATATAATATACGAGGACTGTAGAGAGACTGCCAATAAGAAAACAAAGCCAAAACCCAGACGTTTCAGGCAATTTAGAAAAAGCCGTCCAGGACATGTCTGGGAAAAATTTTGTTTATTAAATGCAGCTCATCCCTGAGCCATTAAAAAGCTTTGGCTTCCAGAAGCATTGTTTAAACAGTTAGAGAGTTATGTCTAACGTAGCCACGTGGATGCTGCTGGCAGAACGTTCTGATGAGCTTAGTGTTAGTGTCACTGATTTGGTTACGCAATGAAGTCGCTCACTTCACTATCAAGTGAGCTTCCATGTGTGCATGAGCACATATTAGTGAGAGTGAGGTGACAAACTTGAGTTTAACCTTTTCTGCTCCACAAACAGAATCAGTTTTAATGACACTATCAACAGTATTTGAGCCATGTGATTAAATCAGAGAAAACAGTGCTGCCATTTGGAGTTCAGCCGATGTAATGAGCATGAATTAACAGATTTAAAGGAATAGTTCACCCAAAAATGAAAATGTGCTGTCAGTTTACTCACCCACAGGCCATCCAAGATTTACAGCAGGTGACTTTACTTCAGAAGAACAGTAGATTTTTATAAGAAACCATGCTACTTGGTGATTCATAAAATTTCATCAACGACCGAAAAAAAAAAAAAGTGATAGAGGAACAAAATTAATACCTGTGGCTCTTGTCGATATATTGAGGTCTTATGAAACAAATTGAAACGGTAGGTCTGTGCATGAAACTGAACATTATTTACAACATTATTACCTGTAATCCAGAGCCTCAGGCAAATCTGTATTAATTATACAGTACAGGTCAAAAGTTTGGAAACATTACTATTTTTAATGTTTTTGAAAGAAGTCTCTTCTGCTCATCAAGCCTGCATTTATTTGATCAAAAATACAGAACAAACAGTAATATTGTGATATATTATTACAATTGTTTTTAAATTTGTTATATTTTAAATTATCATTTATTTCTGTGACGCAAAGCTGAATTTTTAGGATCATTATCACATGATCCTTTAGAAATCATTCTAATATGATGATTCATTATCAAAGTTGGAAACAGTTCTGCTGCTTAATATTTTTTCAGAACATGCGATACATTTTTAGGATACTTTGATGAATAAAAAGTAAAAAAAAAATAATAATATAAATATTTTGTAATAACAATATACACTACTGGTCAGTAATTTGGGGTCAGTAATTTTTTTTTTTTTCTTTTTTTAAAATAAAATCAATACTTTTATTCAGCAAGGATGTGTTAAATTGATAAAAAGTGATAGTAAAGAAAATATATTATTAGAATATATATTATTAGAATTTTTCTTCTTTTGAATAAATGCAGTTCTTTTTAACCTTTTATTCATCAAATATATTAGACAGCAGAACTGTTTCCAACACTCATAATAAATCAGAATATTAGAATGATTTCTAAATGATCATGTGATAGACTGGATGTTACATGTGACACTGAAGGCTGGAGTAATGATGCTGAAAATTCAGCTTTGCATCACAGGAATAAATTATTTTTTTAAAGTATATTCAAATAGAAAACTATTATTTTAAGTTGTAATAATATTTCACAATATTACTGTTTTTTCTGTATTTTTGATCAAATAAATGCAGGCTTGATGAGCAGAAGAGACTTCTTTCAAAAACATTAAAAATAGTAGTTTCCAAACTTTTGACCTGTACTGTACATTCTCATTTTTGGGTGAACTATCCCTTTAAGGTTTGGTCAGGGGCTATGTTCAGAATAGTGTACTAGCATACTACTCCTACTATCCATGACATGCACATTATGAATGTTATCTGTAAGCATACAATACCTAGATCATGTTTTACATTCACCACAGTGCACATTACATATCTAGAGTACTGTATGCCATAATGCAATGTGATTACTAGATGCAGTACTACCAATGTAATATCTACTATGTAATACCAATCTGATCATTCATACATTAATAAATGCAAATTGCTGATATGAAAAGATACACTTTATTATTAAACATGCAGTGTAATGAGGTCATGAGACAACTACATTGCGTACTGCACTTAAAAGTGTTTATTTGTTGCATGTGTTTTGCATACTAGAGAACTTAAAAATAAATACTGGCAGTATGGAGTACAGTATACACTGTGCAGTATTCGGTAAGCAATATGTTAGTATTCCATTTCAAACATAGCCAGTCATTAAAAAAAAAAACACCACACTTTACCACATTTTAATGGAATATGGTATATGATGCCAAGGACAAATATGTGTAAAATTTTTCACTATTGCACACGTTGGACCCCACACTCTCACAAAGTACTAAAATATATACAGTACAGACCAAAAGTTTGGAAACATTACTATTTTTTATGTTTTTGAAAGAAGTTTCTTCTGCTCATCAAGCCTGCATTTATTTGATAAAAAATACAGAAAAAACAGTAATATTGTGAAATATTATTATAACTTAAAATAATAGTTTTCTATTTGAATATACTTAAAAAAAAAAAAATTTATTCCTGTGATGCAAAGCTGTATTTTCAGCATCATTACTCCAGCCTTCAGTGTCACATGTAACATCCAGTCTATCACATGATCATTTAGAAATCATTCTAATATTCTGATTTATTATGAGTGTTGGAAACAGTTCTGCTGTCTAATATATTTGATGAATAAAAGGTTAAAAAGAACTGCATTTATTCAAAATAAAAAAAAAAATCTAATAATATATATTCTAATAATATATTTTCTTTACTATCACTTTTTATCAATTTAACACATCCTTGCTGAATAAAAGTATTGATTTTATTTTAAAAAAAGAAAGAAAAAAAAATTACTGACCCCAAATTACTGACCAGTAGTGTATATTGTTATTACAAAATATTTATATTATTATTTTTTTTTTACTTTTTATTCATCAAAGTATCCTAAAAAAGTATCACATGTTCTGAAAAAATATTAAGCAGCAGAACTGTTTCCAACTTTGATAATGAATCATCATATTAGAATGATTTCTAAAGGATCATGTGATAATGATCCTAAAAATTCAGCTTTGCATCACAGAAATAAATGATAATTTAAAGTATAATAAATTTAAAAACTATTATTTTAAGTTGTAATAATATATCACAATATTACATTTTTTTCTGTATTTTTGATCAAATAAATGCAGGCTTGATGAGCAGAAGAAACTTCTTTCAAAAACATTAAAAATAGTAATGTTTCCAAACTTTTGGTCTGTACTGTACATATATATATATATATATATATATATATATATATATATATATATATATATATATATATATGTGTGTGTGTGTGTGTGTGTGTGTATGTGTGTGTGTGTTCTTGTGTTTTAGTGCAGAAGCATGCTATTTCATTTTGCTATTTTTATTTCAAGTCATTTTAAACAAAATTCCCAGATATGTGTAGTTTAAAAATCTCTAAAAAGTCTCTTGTGGACTGAGTTAATGAAAATGCTTTTGCAGTAATTAAAAAAAAAAAAAAATTAAAATCAAGTCTCACTTCTTCACTCCAGACCAAAGGTGCTGGTCTCCTCCACAGCGGTGAGAAGTTTCTCATACAGCACAGGGTTCGACGGATAGGGAGGCAGATCCAGACGGTTGAAGCATGTGTGTGCCCTGCAGCAGATGAAAATACAGAGGTCACAGGTCAGGAGGGAGCTTCTATCATGACCTCAGACTAAATAAGTGAGACGAACTCTACACTTCTGTGAGCCGCTTTGCTGTAAAGTGTGAGGCATCTGTATCTGTTCCATCACATTGGCCTTATTTAGCTCTGGCTGCTGACGCAGTGCACACACAATGACAAACTCCGAGCCGTTCTCACCCTGACAGAGAAATATGAGCCTGTACTTTAGTGCTGACGGCGCCAGGCTTTGATCCGCAGCCCCTTCTGTTTGCCAGGACAGAGTGAGATGATTTTTAAGGTGAAACGCTGGATGCAAACTGAGTTTCTGAGTCTAACAGTTGGTTTCCAGGATGACACAGTCATCTCGGGTAGCTTTATTTACAAGTCTAAACGGTAAGGCGGTTTCTTTGCTGTTGTGATTGAATTGCACCGAGTGGAAGAACCATGGCAGGTAAACAAAACAGTATTTGAACAAGCTTATAGTCAACCACACAAAGAATCTGCTTGGGTGACGCTGTCCTAAATACATTCATTATTTCTGTGTATTGCAGTCCGTGTTTTTCATTTCAATGTGTTTTGACTATCAAATACAAATGGAAATGTAAGGATCTCAAAGCACTGCTTCAATCTCATGACTGTTCTTGTTATGAAATGAGACATCATATTCATTCTATGAAATATAAACCAAGAGGAATATGAAACGAATGTGTAATGGTAGAGAAAATCATTTGGTTTTTAATATTCAGGGCAGGTCTCTGAGATCCTGAGCCTTCCTGTGTAGCATCTCTAATCTAGCACATATGCAAGCCTTCTATATGGTAATGCGCTCCAAAAAGTTGACAAAACAAAAACAAACTTTCAGCAATACACAGTATGCACATTTAAAATATCCTCTCTAGTGTAAACGCACCAAAAATATATATAACATCAGACTTTTTTGTCTCCAGAATGAGAATATCCCCTCCTCCTAATAGCATCTTTCAGTGACTAGCATTAGCAGCTAGCAATTCATAGGAAGTGCCTTAATACACAAAAGAAAACAGTGTTGATTTGTTAATTTTCATTGGGTCTTTTCAGGGTTATTATAGTTAACTAAAACTACCACACACACACACCTGTGTATATATATATATATATACACACACACACACACCTGTTGTTGCCAAGGCAACACCTGATTTAGATGTACTAAAATAGCTAGAACTGAAACTAAATAATTTATTTAGAAAAAACAAATAAGTATACTAATCAATCCTTGGTAAACTGCATATATTTTTCTACTTCCACTAGCATAAAGCTTTCCCTCTTGATGAATTAGCCTTCCTCAAGTACTAAAAAGTCATCAAAAGATGTATAAAGCTGTGTTTAGCATTACTTTGTGATATATATGATTCTGCAGGCAGAAGGCGTGTTATTTCTTTCAGTATACCTTGGTAGAGAGGTAATCTTTCCCCACTTTTCAATGCAGAAGCGTCGCAGGCCGTTGCTGCCACGGAGCGCTGCGAAACCCTCGTAGGGGACACTGGACGTTCCCGTCACGAACTGCAGCAGGCGCAACCTCTGTTCATTATTGAAGTGCTTCACCGCATCCCAGAAACAACGAATCACGACGTGCCCATCGTGGTAACCTGGAGGGTGATGGAGAGACTGGTGAAGATAAACACCAATAGACCTTACTCTGAAGTAGGAGCTAATTTAGGGCTCTTATAATCATTCCCAGTTGATTCCAGTACTTCCACTAAGAGTTACAATGTGACCTTGGAGCACAAAAGCAGTCTTAAGTCTCTGGGGTATATTTGTAGCAATAGCCAACAATACATTGCATGGGTCAAAATGATCCATTTTTCTTTTATGCCAAAAATCATTAGGATATTAAGTAAAGATCATGTTCCATGAAGATATTTCTACTGTAAATATATCAAAACCTAATTAGATTAGTAATATGCATTGCTAAAGACTTCATTTGGACAAATATAAAGGTGATTTTGTCAATATTTTGATTTTTTTGCACCCTCAGATTCCAGATTTTCAAATACGTAGTTGCATCTCAGCCTAATATTGTCCTCCTAACAAACCATACATCAATGGAAAGCTTATTTCCAATGGATTTGTGGTCCAGGGTCACATATGAGAACTATGAAGATGTTCCTCTGGTGTGAAAGCTGCTCTTTTTTAACTGGTTCAGGTGTGTTTTATTGGAACTGGAGCTGAACTCTGCAGAAAAGTGGCACTTTGGGGAGCAAGAAACAAGCTTATCTAAATTAGCCAAAGTATAAGAAGAAAAGAGAATGTGTCCCTCTAAAGAGGCCCTTCAGGCGTCTCTATCTGAACGTGCAGAGGCTGTGCAGGAAAAGTCAACAGAAGACTCCAGAGACTCAACCGAGGTTATCTCGACACCGTGAAACCACAACACCGCAGGGTTAAACCAATTTCTACAGGGTTCACCCGTCACGCTTTTAATGTCAACAGCTCCGTTCTAAATGATGAACTGCAATCTAAACAGATGAGATACTTGTTTTGGCATTAGCTGTGGGATACAATCCTGCGGACTCTTCATAGTAATTCACAGCAGAAGACCTGAAAGTAAAGTGAGACCACTTCGCATGGAACAAATGCTTAACCCGAGCAATCAAGCTTCTACTCACTAATGAAGACCATGTGAGCATTTCTCTCCAGACATTAAACATTTATGGATAGCTTTTAGAACAAAACTGACAATATTACCCACTTTTGAGCAGCTGCCATGGATTTTTAAAGACAACGCAAGCATCCGCTCACCTCCTCTATATTCTGTGTTGGATCTCCAATCGTTTAAATCGATCTCAGCCGTCCCTGCAATGACCAACTCCA
This sequence comes from allo-octoploid hybrid of Carassius auratus x Cyprinus carpio, assembly GCA_024542945.1. NCBI lineage: Eukaryota > Metazoa > Chordata > Actinopteri > Cypriniformes > allo-octoploid hybrid of Carassius auratus x Cyprinus carpio. The sequence goes on from JANHFF010002769.1 coordinate 37,271, forward strand.
GCTCACGAGCATCGAACACTGAAACCAGACGGGAGTCTACGACCTGCATCATAAAGGAACAGTTTATACAGTATATGATATTCAAATCATCTGAATTAGATTAATTAATGTTTGGTGAAACTACCATTCAAGCTAACGTACCTCATAGAAACCTCTTACAAGGGCTTCGGTCTGCTGCATAACCCCCCTCTCCACCCTCCATCTAGCCATGCGCTCGATGTATTCCTTCTTGTTCTTCTCCGTCACTTGGGTATTGGAGCCTCCCGACTTCAGTTCCCTCTCTATCACCTGTCAAAAGATGTAAAAAGTTTCAAGGGTTGGTGCAAACCTTTGTTGCGGCAGAAGAAATGTTTACAAGTATTAGTGACATGGCACCTAAAAAAGCATGGATTCATCCTGAACCACTTTTGTTGTGCGTAATTCTTTTGATGTTAAAATATTTATCCGAGATTTGTTTGAGTAAGGGGTGTCCAAACCTGCTTCTAGTGCGTTATCGTTCTATGGCAGTGGTCTCAAACTCAATTGCTGGAGGACCACAGCTCTGCAGAGTTTAGATCCAACCAGCTCCAACTCACACCTGCCTGGAAGTTTCTAGTGATCCTGAAGAGCTTGAACAGCTGGATCAGGTGCGTTTGATTAGGGTTGGAGCTAAACTGTGCAGAGCTGTGGCCCTCCAGGAATTGAGTTTGAGTCCAATGCATTAAGAAGTGTAAACCAGTGTTAACTCTGGTCCTGGAGCCCCCACTCTGGTTGGGTTTGTACTGGGATTGAGAAGCATTGGTGGAAACAGTATTGCTTGGTTTGCATTGGTGACCCCGACGTGCCAACTTTTATTACTTTTAGTACAATGTGGTTTTAGTAAAACTTAATACAAAATTGGTAACCAGTTTTTGCTTGCTATACGTAATGGAGATGCCTGAGCATGAGACTCAGTTTTCTTCAACCCTGATCACTATCATTGCTGGTATTTTGGTAAAACACCAGGGATGAAACGATTAGTTGATGTTAAAGACAACGTAAACAATAAAAAATTGTCAACAAATATGTTTGTTGTTGAATATTCGTTTATATCTCATATGACCTAATGTAACAGCCAGCAATAACGTGGATTGACCAGTGTGGCGATGAAGCGCAAGACTGTTATTCGGCCTTCCTTGATATAATCCAATAGAAGTAGAAAACCTTATGAAACGTGCAAATAAACCTGAACCAGAAGAGTGTGGGAAAGTTTTATAAACAAAAAACAAAAATGCTGTTATGTTTAAAAGGCCCGGTATATTGATGCTGAACCTCTTTTTCTATTCCTCAGTTAAGGATAAAAATAAATTTTGTGTTTGTGGATATCCCAACACTGCTGAAAACGGCATTTAGATGAATATGTAAATATATTTTGTGTGCTTTCCTCTCAGTAACAAAATAAACGCAACAAAAATGCAGCATGGGAAAACAGTAGTTAAGAAAGCATGTGATCATAGCAATGTGGATACGTTTGAATCAGCTCTGCTATCGGCACTCCAGTCTAATCACGTTTATTTCTATAGCTCTTTATACAGTAGATTGCTTTAAAGTCCAGCATGACCAGACAGCTTTACAGTATTAAACATGAAAAAATAGTGTAAGTGTCACTTTCAGTTAGAATTACAACTTAATATTCTGCTATAAAGCAGCTCTATATGTATGAATATGTATAGAATATGTATAACATTGCAAAAGCTGAATAATTGATAAAAGCCTACTGATTAATTGGTGAAATAGTTAACGATTAGTTGATTAATCAATTATCGATTATCAAAATAATAACTTGTTGCAGCCCCATAACACACATGAAAACCTTCTTGAAAGTGCTTCAAAAACAGACTGAATCATCCAGCACCTGTCCGAAGACCTCCTCGTTGACTGTAAACGTCAGATCCAGGATATTCGTGATATTGTTGTCCTTCATCCACTGTAAGCTCTGGTGGAACTCCTCATCCAGGTATTCCAAATCACTCAGATCTGTCACTCTATGGACCACACACATCTAATCAACATACATAATCTGAAACTCACTTTACGGTGTCACCTCGACTCCCAAAAACCTCTGAGACTCACAGTCTGAGCAGGGCCTTGTAGAACGGTCGAGTGAAGAAAGCATCCAACAGATACTGGTGGATCAGAGCCAGACCCAAAATTCGGCCACTGAAGCGGAACCTGTGAGGGTCCAGCAAAACATTTATCAATGTTCAGCTTTAATATAATACATATCCTGTCTTGGACCCAATTATAGGCTTTTAAAATGTTCTACCTTCTGGATAGGGCTTGAAAGTCAGACAGTGTGACTTGGGACAACTTTTAAATTCAATTAAAAGTTGTGAATCTCAAAACTGACATCCTCTTCTTGGATGAAGTTCGAGGCAAACGTTGAGAATTTGTCTTTGTGTTTAGTTTCTTAACACTGTAATTTACTCAACAAGAGGGCCATTTTCCCTGTCATTGAAAATCCCAAAATAAGAGACAAAACAAAGACGTAGCGTGACCGCTTCTGACCACAAGGCATGCGATTCCTCAACCACATGCCACATCAACCAGAGAACTACAAAGCTGAACTTCAAACACATTCCAAGTCTAAGCAGCAATAATTGGGGATAAAGAGGGATATAGTAGTAAGGTAGAAAACGGAAGATCTCTCACCATTCCAGATGGTTCTCTACAAATGCAGACATGGGGCTGATCTGCACTGTATACGTGTCATTGGCTGAGTACTCAAACAGACCGTAGTAGGGGTTAAACAGCTCCTGAGACAACAGGAAGAAGAACTCCCGCGATGGGCCGCTGTAATCCAAACTATCGGCAACATGAACGCAATATTTTAGATCAGTCAAGATCCAAGTTCTGGGTTGTATGTCTGTCAATAACATGCATGTGAATGAGAACACAGTCGACTGACCCTTCCTCTCCTACAAAGGCGATGAAGAGCTTGTTTCTCTGGAGCTCTTTGCGTGAGTAAGCCATTACTTGATTAAAGGTGCCTTCCAGTAGATGTTCCCTTCTGATGATGAGCCTTAATAACAGCACAAAATAAAACCAAATCAAAATCAATGTATATCTATCTATCCATCCATTCATCCATCTGACACACTTACTTGATTTTTCCTGGTCCCTGGCCATAGCCTTTAGCCTCCAGCTTCCTGTAAAAGTTGCGAAGCTTTGCCTCAAAGTCTCTGCGGTACGGAGCGGGCGCTCTGGCCCTCTGCAAGCCTGTCAAAATATATAATACCACTGCATTAAATTACACACTGGTATATATTTGAACATCTCTTTATTTGAAAATGTCATACAATGTATTCAAATGAAATACAAGTGGGCAATAAGACAAAGAAAAGATACATTTAATGCATATAAAAATTTGTAGGGGCCTCAATGTGAAACAACAAAGCAAATGGAGCAGGGATGTCAGCACCATGCTGTGAAATAATTTTACTCATACTCTGAGTTTCTCATCAAACACAGGCGTACCGAACAGGCTCATTAAACTCGCTAGCTCATTCTGTGCAGCACAGCGGGACGTCCGCCATGGAACGAAGTCGCTTTAACTCGTGTCTCGCTGGGGTTTGAGTGTATGTGATCATGCTCAGACCAGAAAGAACCATTCTGACGTGAGGAAAGAGCTGTGATTTGTTTAAACACGAGGGAAGAGGTAGACTGGCCAGATTGCAACCGCAAACACACAGAAGAACTGATGCGGGGAATGATAGCTCTCGTTGTTAGGGAAAAGCATTTGCTGGGTTTGTGCAAGAGTGCTACACACAAGAGCCCTTACCAAAAAGAAGTATACTTCAAGTTTATTTCATTAAGTATACTTAAGTAAAGTTCGAGTATATTTTAAAGTATACTTTATGTAGTAGGTATACAAATATCAGTGTACTAGTAGTATACTTGTAAGTGTACTAGTTCAATACTCCTTTGGACTAAATTGGCCCACTTTCTAGTATATAAAAGTATATATTTTAAGTATACTTTAAGTATAACAGTAGTAACAGTAACTAGTTTACCTCTATGTTTTTACTTTGTACTGCAACTATACTAAAAGTAAACTTATAGGTGTACTGACAGTTTACTAATTAAATACTTGTAGAATTTTAGTACGCTATGAAGTATAGTCTGAGTAAACTACTGTATATATTATATTTGTATATATTTTATTATATGTATATCTGAACATACAAAACATCCAAAAAAAAAAAAAGAACAGGGTATCTGCTTGTAAACATTTTATTCTTGCTACATGCATTCTTTTTTATAAACACTTGAATGTGAGTAAGTTCCATAAATAAAAAAAATAAACAAATAAATAAATAAACAACATTTTGAACAAGAAGCTGAAAAAAGACTATGAATTGGATTCAGAATTAAGTTTCAAAACGTAGATGGAGTTGATCAACACCAAAAACAGCATCTGTTGTTTCGGTTTCTTCTTCGCTTGTGTTTTGGAAATTCTGCACAGAAGGTGTGTAATGGCACTCCCTACCATATAACAATGAAAACATTGATTCCCGGAGCACAAGTAGCTATAGCGCAAATATATTTAGACTTTTTCTAAGTATAAGTCAAGTATACTTAAATGTAATTTTAAGTATATTTCTGAGAAGTACATAAAAAGTAGACTGAAAGTATACTTTCCTATTTTTAGTTTAAAAGAAGTATACTAATAACATACTTCAATAAACTTCTTTTTCTTAAGGGAGACCGGCTCGTGTTTCCACAGATGCTTAAACAGACTTTTAAAAAAGGCCTTGGAAGTCAGTATGTGTGTGGATGTTTGTTACTGAGCTAGAGAAAATGTTTTAGAAGATTTAGTAAAAACATTTAAATTGTGTCTTTGGCATTTGAAATAGTTGTCCATTTGTAGTTTCTAATCCATGTCTTTTAGCTTTGATGCACTCTTTTTGCTTGTGTTATTCTAAAAGATAAATAACTTTTAGTACATCTATAGTCTTTCTCTTTGGTTACAGATGGCTACAGATCTAGATCTACCAGTAGTTTCAAAGCTAAACTAGGGGTATTGTTTTTGTCCAAATAAATGAGCCTAAACAAACCCAATGATGAAAGTCTTGCTTTTAAATAGTAATTTGATCATACCCGGTGAACTCTGAGGTGAGGATCCAGGAGAGCAGCGTGGAGAGAAGCTGAGGCCGGGGTGGAAAGAGTGAGATGGAATATACGACATGATCTCCTCATCAAATAGACTGAACGACAGAGAGGAAAAATATTAGAATGCATGCAGAAAACATATTTTTATTTATTTATAAATATTGTATAATTAATAAAAGTTAAATACCTCAAAAAATTAATAAAAAAAAATAATAAAAATTAATAGTATTCAGCTGTGTGTTAGCTGTTTGGAGAGTCTGAGTTGATTAAGCCAATAATAACTATCCCTGCATGCTGGCACCCAATCAAACGCTAAGGACTGTGTTCAAAGACTCTGCCTGTCAAGCCTTTGCAACAAAAACACCGAACTCATGCAGCATTTCCCGTCCCTCACACTGCAGTCACTGTACCTTAACAGCATGACCAGGTCTGCGTCACAGGACAGCGTTTCAACGCCCTGAGGACCTTCAGTTCTGATGTAATGGATTTGCTCCCTGAGAGAAAGCATGCATGGAGCACGTAAACATTCACACTATCTCACATTTACACTTTCCACACTGAGTAGCTTTTACAACGTCTGAACTAATGGAAAGTTAATTGTTTTTGAAAGTGACAGTAAAGCACTTCACTAGCTGAATGGAATTATAGTGTGCGTTCTGGAATGCTTTTAAGATGATGATGGGTTCGCTGTATTAGAGCCAGTGTTAATGCACTGTTAACAGTTAAATGCTGATTCACTGACACAAACTTTGTTTTTTACGTGTTCTAAGCATGTTTCATGAATCTTTATTGTGTCAGACTGTAACTGTGTTGCTATATGAGCTTAACACATCAATGTTAGTCAGAATTCAGTGATATTTTAGTATTATTTATATACTATTATAGTATTTATTAATATTTTGAATCGGCTTTTATTTTATATTTTTAGTTGTCATTTTAAAATTAAAGTTTTAGTAATTTTGTCAGTTGTATTTTTTTTTCAATAACTCTACTTTTTTTGTTTTATTTTAGTAGTTATAATACTTAATTAAACTTATTTTATTTCAGTTAGTTCCAAAGGAAATTATTATTCGTATTTCAGTTTTAATTTGAATAATCTTAGGGAACATTTCCAATTGATTTTGTTTTATTTTTTCAAGTAATATTTACATTTTATTTTATATCGGCTTTATTTTAGTTTATGTAATTTTTAGGGCTGTAACTAATTAATTACATGATGTTTCGATTAATTAATCGCAAAATAAATTAGACTGTGAAAATGCCCAAAGAATATAATTTAAAATATTTTGGGGTTAAATGAGAAAGTATCAAGTAGACATTACAAATTGTAGCTTTAGAAGGAAATATTTTGTTTGATTCAACATAAAATTTATTACACATAAACATTTAGGCAACAGCTATTTTAAGTTTTTGTAATTTTGTTTTGGACTGTTTTGCAATTGTATTAATTTTTTTGTTTATTTAGCTTTAATGCATTTTTATAGATTTTTATTTATTTGTTTATTTATTTATTTATTTTTGTCATTTTATTACTTTATATTAAACTTATTTTATTTATATTGGTGGCCAACCCAAAATTAATTAATTAATTAATTAATTAATTCATTCATTCATTCATTCATTCATTCATTCATTTATTAAAATTTTTATTTCAAATTTTCATCTAACGCTTATATCAGCTTTATTTTATGTTTTAATTTTAGCAATTTTAATAGTTCAACTTTAACTTATTTTATTTCTGTCAGCAGTCAAGGCAACAATTCAAATTTTTGATTAGGGTTTTCAAGTCTAACTTGTTTCAACTAATATATTTATTTATAATTTATGTAAACTTTATTTAAATGAACTAAAATGTTTTAACAGTTTTAGATGACAATAACAGCATAATGGATTTATATATGTCTGTACACACAGAATAAACTCCCAGAATGCAACAGTTTTGCTGGTATGTTCCAATACTTTTATTTTGTTTGGCATAACATGTCTGTCATGTTCTGTTCACTGTCATATAGAATGACATATTTAACAGATAATCACGATGTGAGAGGCTCACCTGAGTGTGTGATTCCTGGCGAGGCTCGGCTGTCGCTCCTGCAGCAGCTCCAGGATGTTCGGCTGACGCAGGAAAGCCACAATCTTATCATTGTAAGCTGAGGGTGAAGAAAACAGACAAAAGCATAATAAAGTATGATTGAATGTCATATTAAGCACGTAATACTGTATTATAGAGTCTTCAGTGTCACATGATCTTCAGAAATCATTCTAATATGATGATTTGCTGCTCAAGAAACATTTCTGATTATTATCAATGTTGAAAACAGTTGTGCTGCACAATATTTTTGTGGAAACTGTGATACATTTTATTTTTCAGGATACACAGATGAATAGAAAGTTCAAAAGAACAGCAGTTATTTGAGAGATAAATATTTTTAAACATTATAAGTGTCTTTACTGTCAATTTCCATAAATTTATGGTGAATAAAAGCATTTTCAGTATAGTTTAGTGTAGTGTTTTCTTTGATTGTGTAGGTTTAGGTGGGTCATCATCGCTGACTGACCTAGAGGCACTGAATCAGGCTGGTTCTGACTCCTGACCGCCGATACTACACCGTTTCCAGCTCTGCTGACCAGAGACGCTCCTCTGCTCCGGGACACTTCTGACGCCTGACACACAACACATGAACAACACAGTCATGCAATGACATCCAGAGCGCTGTTTGTGGTTGTGGTGGTGTGTGTGTGTTGGGGGTGTGGGTGGGGAGTGACAGCATGAGATGCCAGTGAGGTGTGTGTGTGTGTGTGTGTGTGTGTGTGGTGTGTGTTGTGTGTGTGTGTGTGTGGTGTGTGTGTGTGGGGTGGTGTGTGTGTGTGTGTGTGTGTGTGTGTTAAGTGAATGTGTGTGTGGTGTGTGGTTGTGGTAGGGTGAGAGTGTGTGTGTGTGTGTGGGTTGTGGGTGTGAAGTGAGTGTGTGTGTGTGGTGTGTGCGTGGGTGAGTGAGTGTGTGTGTGATGTGGTGTGTTGTGTTTTGTTGTGTGTGTTTTTTTTGAGTGAGGTGTGTTGTTGT
>JANHFF010000657.1:0-186637 GCA_024542945.1 allo-octoploid hybrid of Carassius auratus x Cyprinus carpio
CGGACTCCAGTGGAACAGTACGAAGAGTGAAGATAAAGACCAAGACCAACACTCTGGAAAGGCCTATAAACAAACTGTGCTTGTTGGAAGAGGCAACGTCAGAAGAGTGAAAAAGGAAGAAACAAGTTGATAGTTTATGAACATTTAGAAATTGTTTGGCTCTCAGTGTTTAAGTTTATAATTGCTTAGTCCTCCTGCCTAACCAATTAGGGGCCGGGTAATGTAAGAGCCACATAGAGACTAGTTCATCTGAAATTATAATTTAGTAAAATGAATAAGAAAATATTTTATTAAAATTCATAAGAAATATTTTGGTTTAAAATGCATACTTAGTAATGTGTAGATCTGTTAACATTTAATTATTTTGAGCTTCCAGTCAGATCGCACTACGTCATAATGCAAGCGATTGGATGTTTAGTTTTAGTTTGAAGTTAGAGACATTGGAAGCAACACAGTTTTTTGACCGTGCGTACCATGTAACATTTTTTTATTTTATGTTTTGGAAGTAAACATTTCAAAAGAAGATCGTGGTTTGCTCGTGTTTCAAATACTGGTTATAATTCGACTGACTTCAAAAAGTGGTACAGAACAATTAGAAGCAACTAGGTGCCACTACAGTTACTATTGTTAATGTATATCCAATTTGAAGTGAGATACCAGCCCCTCCTTCAGTTCAGCAGGCTTCAGTTTCGGGACGTCCAGGTCGACCTCATGGTAGAAGAGGTTCATTTTCACTCTCAGGTTCTCATGTTCCTCCGGACTGTCCGGCTGAATGCCTGGTCCTTTCAGAACTCGAGCCCACAGGCATCCTGGATCTTCAGTCTGACACAAAACAGAGAGAGTGTGTTTGTGTTATATGCAACTAAAATAAAAAAGATACAAAATTAGAAAGATAGTATCTCTGGTGACACTATGAGATTTTGAAAGTGGAGACTGGGCACACTGAACATTTTGTTAAATATGTAATGCATGTGCAGAGGCGGACAGAGTACACAGCTTCATTACTTGAGTAAAAGTACAGATACCCCTTGCTAAATTTTACTCAAGTACAAGTAAAAGTACTACAGTCAGATGTCTACTTAAGTAAAAGTACTGAAGTACTTGTTTTTAAAAGTACTTGAGTATCAAGAGTACATTTTCTAAATATTGCATTACTACTGCCACAGTGCTTACATTTATGTACAGAAACGTCCTACATGGAGTTATGAAAGATTTTAATGTTAATACCTTGGAGAATGTAAAAGGAATTGAAAGTAAAATCAAGTCATTTTCATCTTTTTACCATGTTGCTTTATTTAACATTTCTCACTTGCGCACAATGGCAACGCTCTGACAAACCTCTGCTAGAGTTTTAATGGAATTTTTGCACCCACATTTGAACCTGACTGTGTTAAACAAGAACATCAAAGCAAATGCTCAGCTTACATTAATGTGTAATATCAGAAAAGAAAATTCAGCTAAGAATTGTGTGTACATGTGAGTTTCTCTGTTTTTCATCAATCAAATCAATAAACCTAAATCAGCAAAGAAGGCAATATAGCAATGTTCTGACACACCTCTGAACCTGACCGTGTTATACACGCAGCATAGAAGAGACAATAATAATGATTAAAGAAAATCAGCTAATCAGCTGTGTTTAGGTCAGCGTACAAAGAAGGAAAAATAAAATTCAGCTCATTTGAGTGACAGTATTAAGCCCCTTCCTCTCACAGACATACAGGCAAAGGCAGGAGAAAATACTTTCAGCTGAATAACACCATTCACACACCAGTGCTGGGGTAGTTACTCAAAAAATTTAATTAGTTACTAGTTACTTCTGTAAATGGTAATGAGATTACTTTACTAGTTACTGCATCTGAAAAGTAACTTCACTACTTATTACTTTACTTTCCTTTTTTAGGGCCCTATGAAATCTGTTTTATTTTTTTCCGAATTCCGTTTTTCCATTTAAATTTTTCTGGATTCCATTTGTTTCTGTTTTATTTTTTCTCAACTCCTTTTTAATGGTTCAATGTAATTATATTAATCAAAAAGCATGTCTAATTCATTTAAATCATAACACATACATTTTCACAACAATTTATTAAAAGTTTAACAAAAATTACATGTTTAGGGCCCTATGAAATGTTTTATTTTTTCTTCATCAAATGTTTTATTGTTACCAAATTCTGTGTTTTAGCATGTTTTAGCATGTTAAACACATAAAAACAACTTAATTTATTCATTTTTTTCTTAAAATAGCTTTATTTTAATGCATGTAAATATGTCAATGACTTGCTGAAGTGCACGAAAACCAGCTATGTATTAGACCCGGAAATAATTTTTCTCTCTCTCTCTCTACTGTATAAAAAGTACATTATATATTATTATGTAAAGTATAGTATTATACACTATAATATAATATAATATAATATAGGGCCCTATTTTAACGATCTAAATGCAAAGTGTAAAGCGCACGGCGCAGGTGCACTCAGGGCGTGTGTCCAAATCCACTTTTGTATGGGGTGTGATTTGTGCACTTTTTGCTACTCACTAAGCAGACTGAGAGGAGAACTGACGTGTATACGCTCGCCAGCCGTCTGGCCAAAATCCCATAGTATTCAGGCGTCAGACGTAAGATATAAGACGTTAGACGTCAAGGTCACGTGTTGGGGCTGTGCTCAAACTGCGCGGCGGCGTGGCGGCGACGTAGCAAAGAAAGGATTTTTTTTACTTTGCGTCTGGATAACGTACGTGTGGATAAGCGTCTGGATAACGTACGTGTGGATAAACGTCTGGATAACGTACGCGTGGATAAGCGTCTGGATAACGTACGCGTGAATAAACGTCTGGATAACGTACGCGTGAATAAATACATTGATAATCATTTGGCTTTGTCTTATTTTGCCCCAAGGAAGGCTTTAAGGTGGTGTTGATCATGATAACAGTACCTAAAGTAGTAGTCTGGGTGTGTTTTAATATGAGAATTCTTGGCCCGAGTCGGACTGGATACCGTGACTTTTTTCTCTCTCTCTTCCCTATTACACAGTTATTAAAATAGTTCAGTTTTGTTTTTTAATAGAAAAGTTGTCATATTTCTTTTTGTTTCTTTATTAAGTTAATTTAGAAATATGTTTGGAACATTTTGTGTTTGGTAAATTCGAGTTTTTGTTTTTTAAAGGAACGAGCAGGCTGCAGCGGCGGATAGTGAGTTGAGTATTATGTTTGACCAATTTAGCCTTCTCAAACCAACGCGACTTGCCTAAAATAAACAGACATAATACACTTCATGCATTCCACAGCATTAATTTAAACGTTTAACCTAGATAAATGAGCGCTTTGTGCGGAGAGCGAGCGCTTTGCAGGACATGGGTCAGCTTTTTTTTTTTTTTTTTTTTTTTTAATGACAGTAAAAACTTAAAAATACGCCGTCATTTTTGCTCATTAAGGTAAGAGTGTGCTTCATTCGGAACTGCAAAGGGTCTGCTTGTATTTGTGTGCACTCACAATATCAACAAAACCTTATGCTTTTGTAAAATAAGGAAAACAAACAGGGTGCGCTTAGCTATTGTCCTATTGGTCTTGAGCAGGAGCGCTTCACCGACATGATAAATATATCTATAGAATGCTTTTCTATAGAATATCTATAGAATGCTTTTTGCGTTTTAGATTACTATTTTAAAACGAAATAATTCAAATCGAAAACAAAAACTCTTTCATTATGTAATCTAAAGATGCATTTTTCTCTCAGGGCACGTCCAATGAGGAGATGGCTAGTCAGTTCGTCAAATTAATTTTTGCAACAACATTGACTCAGAAGACATTAGTTTATTAAGACATAATTCAAATATCTCGCCACTATTTTCACTTTTTTTGTTTGTTTGTTTTTTATTTATTTATTTTTTGTTTCTTTGTTTTTGGGCCGCTGTGCAAAAATTGTGTTTGCATTCAGTAGCCTATAAGGCAGCATTTTGTGCCACGTTGAAAAATAACTGAATAAATAAGATTAACGTCATAATATTTTAAGAATAAAATGTAAAAATTACGATAATAAAATTGTTATATTGTGAAGTGAAAAAAAGTCTGTGGCATCGATAATTTTTTTTAACTTTTTTTAACTAACTCTGATTGATCGATTCATGAGACATTCGTTTGTATTAAATTGTTCTGATTTTTTTTTTCAATATGCATTCATATATTCATGTTTATTTCGTGGTGCAAATATTAAAGAGGAAAATATCATTGATTCATATGCAGTTACTGAACGAATTATCTAATTATCTAACGAATTAACTAAGAATTAACTAAGTTTTTTGCACATGTGCCTGGAGCTGACTCGCTACGCCACAGTCTCCCTACGACTGTAATCATAAGGCTTCAGTAGATATCAACACATGAAAAGTAGGCTACTATATAGACATAACACTTGAAAATGAAAATGTTTCAAACTGGGTACCAGTTTCAAAACATTTTCAAATAGGCCTATGTATAAACGTATTAATTATTTATCAATATATAGCCTCTTAATTTGAACATGTAGAGTAGCTTACAAGAAACTGCTCTGGTAATAAGCAGCTGTATGGCATGAAAAAAAAAAAACCTGAACTCTGAAATAATAGACATCTGCTGATCATACAGTTATCTAGTTTTCAGAAATGAGGTCTACTGTATAGTGATTTTTTTTTCTTTAGAGACGTGTTGTATTAACTATTACCAGTAAATTCATATGTGCTCAGATTAAAATTAGCCTATATTATTATTGTATTATTTCATTTAAGCTGTAACTGTGAATGTATTTGGACACTCCATGGTAGTCACTGAATAGACTTGCATGATTTTCAATTGATTTTTAGGTGATATTGTTTGGAAAGTGATTTATAATGAGTGCTCAAAAAAATCAAAATCAATTATTTATGCAGTTTACTTTATTATCAAAGCCTAGACCCTATGTGATAACATAATCCAAAGCTGTTAAAAGCTGTGATATTAATGCTGTCCACTAGAGAGAGCCACATTATAAGGGATAGGCCTATTTAAAGCTTATTTTTAAAAATCAATTTCCACACTTTTGAAAAGAAACGAATACATATAACAATTTAATTTAACTATGATGTACTGACAGTATAGTTTGATATAATCCGTGTGCATTGCTTATCCCAAAGATATCCCAATTGTTTCAATTTTACTAAATGCTGTCTTAGTTTTTCTCGATTCCTAACACACAGTTCATGAAACAATTTACCCGTTTCTCACAACTATAAACACATTCTCGTAACAAACAAACTTGTGCAAACTTCCATGTAAAAATCTAATTCTCCAGTCAAAAACCATTACATCTATCAATATCAAACTTTGGCCTCAGATGACAAAACCTACAGTACAAATACACACACTATAAAATCCAATAGTTTACCTTACTTAAATATAATAAGTTATCTTTACTTAGTTGTTATACTTACTTGGTTTTATTAAGTTACAGCTAATTTTAAGGCGAATAAAACAGTAATTCTTACTTGAAATATTCAAGTAGCTACAACAAAACCGATGACATTACTTCACCAGTGAGAGGCAGCAGTGCGGTAATGTGTTGCTAATGCGCAACAAAACAACAGAAGAAGAAATAAGGACGGTTAGAGAGCATGCGCAGCAAGCGATGTTTTGAATTTCTCGAATTTGCTGAAACTAGGAAGAAGTAGAGAGACTGCTTGCATTTTACCTCTGGACAAAGACTGAATACTTCTACAGAATAATAATAAGGTAAGTTTAAAAATAATAATTGTGTGTGGATGTATGTTTCTGTGTGCTGCTAATTTGAACTGACTAACATTAACTCCTTGTCAGCACCAGTGTTAGCTAACAGACAGAAAAGATCTTTGCTATTCTGCTATTAGAACAAAAACTATAGAAATACAGAACTTGTGGCACATTTTGGTGAATTTGAAACTTTAAAACTTTTTTTTTTATTTCTCAAATTGAAAAAATGTGTTGCTAGTTAAAAATGAAAGCATGAAAATTCGAGGTACAATTCAAGAACATGCCAAAGTCTCCAAGATGAGCTCACAGTAGTTTTTTAAGACAATCTTTATGTGCCACTGATAGTATTAATTGTTAACCGTAATCTTTTGCAAAATTCCCTCTATAATTGTATAACACTGTGAGGCTTTGGCCACTTTTTAGGTTAAAGTCATTTTTCAGTTTACAATTTTATTGTCAACATTTTAATACAATCATAATCATTACGCGATCACACATTTAAGGTTTAAACTGAATGAGCTCGTTGTCTTGCAGTAATTATTTCTTTGCTGTGTTAGTACTGTAACAGAAGAAATATTGCTTTTGAATTGGTTTTACGACTGAGGCCTCAAGTAGATATATATAGAAATTTTCTTTCTATTGTAAAACATGCAAATATCAAGAAACGAATGTGTCTTTGTTCTTCAGTTCACAACAGTAGTGGAACTCGCCTTTATCTGAAGAATCATTTTTCATATTTAGGAAAAAAGCTTGTGGCAACTGTCTTCTCTGAACAGCGATCTTGTGAACATGGGCCTCAGTACAATAAAGGTAAGGTATTTCAGGTTTTTCACTCAATCATGTGCTACGCTTTATTTGCAATTTCAAATTATTTCTTGCAGTTCCAGAATACCTGTAACCATATTTCTCTGTTTCTTTTCACAAATCTAAGAGGACACTTCACACCCTACAACCCGTAAAAATGTATGTTGCTACCTTAAATGTTTTCAGTATTTTTTATTATATTTAATAATAATATTTAAAATAAACAGCGTCAATGACTTCTTTATTGACACTTTGACAAACATGTTTCTACTGTAATTTTTGAATTTCTTAAACTTTGTTTTTCTTTTCTTTTCTTCTAGAACCCATGTTTGACAGAACTACACACCCATCTGAGGCCTACTGTACCTGTTTTACTTCATGATCACCCCAGATACTTCTACAGTTGACCCGCTTTGTAAGTTCTCATAGTTACACCTTAAAAAAACACATCATTTTAGAAAAAATACCTGTGTATTTGCTGGTATATTACTGAGATACCTTTATAAAGATTATTGTTGATTACATACCTAGTTCAATTAAAAATGAAAAAATGTGCCATTTAATCTCCCTTCTGTCATTCTATTCCATAAAAAAGTCTGCATCTTCATGACACGAATGAAGATATATAACCCAAATCTCTGACACCCAAGAAACCATCAAATCAGTCTATATGAATTGAGCCGATTAATCTACATTTTGAGCCAAACTGTTCAGTGAGTTGTAAGGAGCAGTTTCTGTTATATTTCCACTTGAACTCTGTTAGGCCTCTGTTATGGTCTGATGAACTGTTCTTGATCCAGAGCTCTTAGCTGAACACTGAACCGTGCTGTAGAACACCTGGAGTGACGTCGCTGCTCAGGGTTGGTCGTTTTTCTTTTGCCTAGCCACCAGTTTCTCTGTAGCTGGCCAACATGCTATTTGAGTGAAGTAAACAAGTTAATAGTAAAATTAAAAGTGATATTTAATGTTTCATAACATGGGTGCTATTTACATCAGGTACGATTTCTTAACTATTGCATTACTAAGACAAGGACTGACCACTGATCTATATATGACTATTCTATATTATAGATCAGTGGGACTGGCACATTTATGTTGCATTCAAAAGAGCTCTGTTAACAGCCCAACAGTGAAAAATTAAACTATATCCGTATTGTCACAGCATGGAATGGTTAAGCATTGAGAATTAAGAATGGTTTGGCCTGACAGTGGAAAAGCGTCTCAAGTCTTCGAAAGAGACACGATTGCTATATGATCAACTGTCTAAAGTGTTGGGTAAATAGACCTTCAGTTAAAGGACAGAAATTTCTCAGATTTCACTGAAAATGTCTTTATTTGTGTTTCGAAAATAAACAAAAGTCATGGGTGAGTAAATGATGACATGAATTTCAAGTTTGGGTGAACTAACCCAATGGCATGGCAGTGTAGGCAGGACAGATAACACTGAAAACTGATCACCCTCATTTCCCTGCTAATACTGTTTTTATTTGGTTATACAGGTGTCTGATGTTGATGCAGTCTGGGCACTAGTATCTGCTGGCTTGCTGACTATCACTGAAGATGAAGTACTTCTCCAGATCTTCTCTGTCTTGACCCTGTGTCTTCTGCCATCATTGTTCAGTGTAGTACTGCAAAGAACAGTCTCCAGGGTCTACCTCCAACATTTGCTTCCGGACCGCCATGTGCTACGTTTGGATTACTGGTACATGTGGATTACCCTGATACTGTGAAGAACACTAACAATATGATGCTTGACTTGGGACAGAAAAAAAAAAAAAAACATTGGCAACTTGTGTGGCCAACTCATTGCCATACTTAATCTCATCGTACTACTACCTTTGCTGTTTAGCATAAACAAAAGCAGACTGTTTTTGCTTTGTTTCAAAATGTTTGTAATACAAGTTAAAACATATATTATCTTTAACTTTGAACTGTCACTACCTTTGATTTATGGGTAATTATGTGTGTGAAGAATAGAACATTGTTGTCATGAATTTGTAATGGATGTTTGAAGCATTTAAGTTACTGGAGTAATGGTAACTTGTTTTTTTTAAGGCAATTGGTTAAAACTAGATTGCTGTTCAAGTAAATACAACTTAGAAATTCCAAGTTGCAGGAAATGTTACTTGATTTAGCTAAACTTAAATGAGTTGTTTGAAATACGCACAGTATATTTTACTTAATCATTTAGTTGTTGAAAATAGTGATTCTTAGTTACAAGAACTTGCATGTAAGTTTACAACACTAAATAAACCTTTGTTAGTACAAATTACTATTCTTATTTCACTTTACTTGTTTTTTTTCAAGGCAGTTGGTTTGCATGCTTTTTTTTTAAGTAAGGTTTCCTAATTAGAATTTACAGTGCAGACAACTTCCCTGCCCAGTGAACACTAGTGAGATCAATTCAGAACACTGTAACTGTAATAAAGTGATGTTACTATAGTTACTTTACTGTACTACACTGTGTGATTCTTTCCGCTCTCTCTCCAGTGCTAGGATGCATTTTTAAAGCAGTCACCTGTGCTCCTGTTTATACTATCCTGAAATTCTGACTGGTGTCATCAATTTTGTTACTGAATGTTAGCTTATGGATAATTGTGTGTTATTTGAGTTCACACTGTGACACTAGAGTTAATTATTTGATGTGTGAGTGTTTTATGAATGAGAACATAAAATATCTGTAAAATGAGGCCAACTTTGGAGAAATCATTAAAATAATTGGAATGTGTATAGATGCATTCCAGTATAATATATAGCCTAAAATATTGTATTTTCTAAACTACTAAATGAATTATTAAAACATTACATGATTGAAGTGTTTACTCATGGTCCATCGATAATTTAGAATTTGGCCTTTGGATTTAACTGTGTTAATGCATTAAGCCATTTTTTCGATTAACGGTTTTCTGGGGGACAAAACACATAAACATAAAATGTTGTCTTTCCATTTGGTTTATACTGCCATTATCTTGTGCCATTAGTGATATATGGTGCTTACAAGAAAGCTGTGAATTGGTTGTTCCTGGTTGTTGTTTTACAAGTGCACTTCTAAATAACATTGTAAGTTCATTGATTAGCTATATTGCAGTGTAATTTTAATTTTACTCGTCATATTTTCGTCAACGTTCTGAAGATTATGAAATATTCGGGGATTTGGAGGTGTAACATGCAGGTTTTTTCTTTCTTTTTGCGCCGAACAAAACAAAACAAAAAACACTAATCTACAGCACTTAAGACATTTAACAAAATCACACACACAACTGGCAAAAGGTATTACAGACGACAAGGCGTAGACGTCACGTAGCTTCTCACGCGAGAAGGGGGGCGACGAAAGTGTCGCGCTTCTCATCACACGTCCTTGGTCACGGCAAGGTACGCGACGATCGACACGACTGAGAGCTTAGTTAGCAAGGTAAATGCATAAATCACACCTCATACTTTTGCTATTTTGCAAAAAGGTTGGCGCGCCCGGGCGCATGGTCTAAACGGGTTGTCCCTATTCTCTTAATGAGTAATATGTGTTTTTTGGGCGTAACGTGCCATAAACCAATCAGAGTCTCATCCATTCCCTCTAAAAGCCAGTTGCGCTCGTGCCATGACGGATTTGCTATTTACACGGCGGAATTTGGCAAGCGCAAAGACAGAACGCGTCTCTGAGATGAAACGGAGCTGCTCGTGTGCGAGCAAATAGAGCCTAATTCTGATACATGCGATGACTATCCATTATGACATGTAGGCATTTTTATATTTAATTAGCCTACAAAAAATTCTCATGCATTGCAATCGTTTAATTTTTTTATATTTGACATGTTTGTGTGCTGCTGTGCGTCCCTGTGTTTGCGCGCGTTGTGGACCCGCCTATATTAACACGCTCTTTAAATAACAAAGAAAAACATTGCGCCAGACTTTAGACCAGGTTTGAGTTGGTCTATGGCACAGTCTATTTTCAGCTCCTTAAAATAGCAATGCGCCTGAACACACCTCTTTTTTTTAGACCAGCACGCCCATGGGCGCACAAATGGGCGCAAATTTATTTGCTAATTAAACGACGTGGCGCTGGACGCGAAAATGCGAACAGCGCCGGACTGAAACTAACAAACACACTTCCGCTGCGCCTTGCGTCGCATTGCGCCGGGTATATGATAGGGCTCATAATATTGTATTGTATTACAGTTATTATATCCAAGTTGTCTGTCTGGAACGCAGCATTAGGTTAACGTCAATAAACTATCGTTTACTACAATTAAGAGCCATTCTATAAGGTGATATTTCAGCACTTGACAAACGGATAGCGACTCCTAAGTAGCACTTAAAGCACAGCTACGTGCGATTGCTTTACGTCCATTGTTGGGAAACGCACGTGAAACAATAACGAACGATCGTAAAATTACTCGTAGAAAACGCTCTTAAACGCTAAGATCAATCGTTATCGGGAAACCCGGCCCAGAAATTTACACACAGGCAAACACGTCTGGTGTAACGCAGGAAAGCGCGTTCCTATAGTCTAGTAAAGTAGTGTAGTTACCAATATTATTAGGTTAATGCGCTACTTTACTTCGTTACCCAAAAAAGTAATATAGTTACTGTAATCCGTTACTTTGTAACTCGTTACCCCCAACACTGTCTCTCACACACAATCTATGTGTGACAACTCTCTCTCTGTGTGTGTACTGTACTTCAATTCAATCAAATGTCATGAAGTCTTTGGCGGATAGCTGAAGGTGGTGTCCCAATCAGTGGCGCCTGCACAATCCAATCACGTTTGAGAGGGAAACAACACATTTCCGAGATTTTTCTTTTTTTCCGATGAAGTCATCAGCCCACGTCTCGCCCTAATCAGACACCGCTACGTCACGTAATAGCAACAAAAACATGAACAAACACTGAACGATTGTCTTTTTATTAACTAACATTAACACAGATTAATAAATGTATTGTTCCATGTTCGTTTATGTGTACCACGCGCAAGGTTTCTTTTACTGTCTATGGGTTTATGAGCATACATAGTCCAAGTCTTCTTCTCCGTTTTTAGTGTATCCATGTGGCAGAATTACAGCGCCACATGCTGGTCTGGCATGTGTACTACATCGTTTTGCGGTTTCGTGTGGACGCGGATATTTCTTGAGATGAGGAAAAAAAGATCGGATTGGGGCCGAAGAAGTAACGGGTACTTGGTTATGGATAGAAATGTAGCGGAGTAAAGAGTACAATATTTGCCTCTCAAATGTACTTGAGTAAAGTCATGAGTACTCCCCGAAAATGATACTCGAGTAAAGTACAGATCCCTCAAAAATGTACTTAAGTACTGTACTCAAGTAAATGTACTCCGTTACTGTCCGGCTCTGTGCATGTGTAAATGAATATGTGAAAACCGATTCCAAGTTTAGAGTTTATATTAACAGAACAGAGTTATGAGTCCAATTGGGTATTTATGGACCAGAGATTTTCAAACACCTTTCCAAGGACCCCAAATTTGATAAATAATTAAAGTATTACAAATTAACCAATACTGTGCTGCACTAATGACGAAGTACCGTTTTTCTACCTATCAATATTAGAGAAAGATGTTCTGTGTAAACATGACTTGACCTAACTAGAGAGGGAAAAAAATTATGCCACTTCAGTGCAAAAACCTAAACATAAATAAATCTACAATCAAAATCAACAAAAGAGCAATGATATGCAAGTGCTATAACAAGTCTCAGTTACCTTACCATAGTACACGTAGCAGCAAGGTTTTTTTTTTTACTTACAGTACATAATAAAAAGAAAACAGACAGAATAGAAAAAGAACAGAGGAAACTAGTGTTAGAGGCCTTTTTTGCTTTTGTTAACTGTATAATAGATATAAAGAATAGGAATAGACAGAATATTAAAAGAATAGAGAAGCTAGTGTTAGTTTTTAAGACAGAGTGCAAGTCTAAAAGTTTTTTTTTTTAAGAATAGAATTAGAATAGAGATTGCTAGAGTTAGAGGGTCAAATAAAGATGGAAGAGATTTGTTTTTAGCCGAATCTTGAAGATGGCTAAGGATTTAGCTGCTCGGATTGAGTTTATTTTACTTGAAATAAGGCCAACTTTAACTAGTTGGCTATGTAAGAATCTATAGTTTGCCCCGACCGGATTCCACTCCACAATATGTTTGATCATGCTCATTTCCCAAAATCTCTTAATTATTGTAGAGAAGAAGAAAGCTTTAGCTGTGTCCGAAATCGCTCACTCGTTCACTCATTCACTAATCCCTATATAGTGTATGGCATTTGAGTGGACTATATCAGGAAGGAGTGAACAAATAAGTGAGCGGATTCGGACGGTGACGTATACACTGTGCGTGAGACTTGGAGCGAAAAATAATATTAATAGCAATAACACTCAAAACTTTATATTGAAATTATAAATACCTTCCCATCAGCTTTGTGGTTTCACATATGGTATATTATCAGGGTTTTCCACACCTTGATTAATTTGTGGCGGGCCGCCACAATATCAAAACTGATAGCCACAAATAGATTTTCCAAAAGGCTTTGACTTTGTTGAATAAACATGAGCACTGCACGGTTCAAAATCAAAAACCGGTGCGGGTGTTTTTATATCACTGTATTTCAGAAGGAAACCGACTGTATTTAGAAAATGTTTGATTTAATTTTCATTTCATCTTGCATGTAATGCTTGATAAGGCAGCGTTTGTGAGCTCAGCGCTGCTACCGGAGAAACCTCTACCTCTTCCGCTCTTAAAGCGCCTCCTGCTGGCAGAAAATGAATTTGCATATATATGTATATATCGGCGCAGGGGAGTGCCGCCACAAATAGAGTGTAAGGCTGTGGGAAACACTGATTATTAATTTGTTTTGTAATGCTTTTTTGTTCATAATCATTAAATACTATACTGAGAACAAAAATGAACAAACATTAACACGTTCATCATTTTAGGCCTCAGGCGACCTATTAATTTTACATTTTTAAACGATCCACCAAATTATCATAACGATGTCACTACGTTGATTTGGAGAGACACAGAGGAGAGGAATTGTTGAATAAAGTCGTTATTTTTGTTTTCTTCATGTACATAAAGTATTCTGGTCGCTTCATAACGTTCCGGTTGAATCTCTGATGGCAGATGGAGTATTCTGACGATGCTTTTCATACTTTTCTGGACCTTGACAGTCTTATTTACTTGGCAGTCTATGGGACAGTCACAAGCCTCCCGGTTTTCATCCAAAATATCTTAAATTGTGTTCCAAAGACAAACAGAGCTTTTATGGGTTTAGAACGACATGGGGGTAAGTGTTTAATGACAAAATTTTCATTTTGGGATAGAGTATCCCTTTAAACACCTTGTGCGAACCCTGCTGAGAGGATAGGCAATGGAATTTATTTTATTCTATTTCCTAAACCCAAACAAAACGGAGCAAAGTGTCCCAAATCATTTACCCCCAATATTAGCGGCATCCATTCACCACATAGAGGCTAGCTTTCGAATTTTATTAAAGCATATAAAACATGATCAGACCAATGCAATACGGTCAACAGAAAGTTGGCTCCCACTCCTCGCCCCTTCCAACCTAACAAACAATACAACAAAGGAAATAATAAAGAAAACGGAAGTGATCACCTGTGCCCACATGACCGTGAATAACCAACACTTACATCCAATCCCAATGAAGACATTGGACATTTCTGGTTGTCATACTCTCTTTAAGTTACAATTTTCATTGGCTCAAGCAGAACGTTAATGTCATCTTGTGCTTTAGCAAGGTATCTCTGGCTAAAAGTAGCTAACGTTAAAGTTAGTGAGTCCAAACAAACCTAAATAGCGGACTGTTCTCGCGTCTTGTACAGTGTATGGCAAAAACACAAACAATTATTTTAATTGTACCCTGCGATACATGAACAGTGTTGATCCGGGATGTTGTTACCTACAATCATAACGAACGTAACATGAGGCATCTCCCACTTGCACTGTTTATTTTAAATTCTTTTATATATCCCTCCATGGCGTATTTAAGTCCCACTTGAATGGTGGTCCTCCTGTGTCCAAAATTGATCAAAAAGATATAGGGACAAGGTTTTCACACTGACAGCTATCATTGTAAGACAGTTAGCAACTCCGTTTGTTTGTCCGACTTTGCAACAGTAACTAAGGTGGGCGGGGCTTAGCGATAGGTCAATTGTAGAATGGGACAGGTGTGGAACACTGAGAACCAACTCAGACAAAGGGGTGTCAGAACTAATTAACATACAGACCACAGCTGTAAGAACAGGAGCAACTTCATTTACATTAGGGTTGTAAACTCTAAGTGTATAAAATGTTTGAGCTTAGGATGTTCGTGATTTATTCTGACTCCGTTGAACCCAAGGTACTACATGTACTTTGTCACTGCTATGCTGCAATAAAAATTTTCATCGAGATCTTCAACGTCCTCATCACAATTCTTACAGCTAGTTGCCCAAGACAACATTTCTAATTTTCTTTAACTTGATATACTAAAACAAATTAAAAAAGATTAAAACAAACAAACAAACAAACAAACAAAAAACACAGCAAAATCACTTTAAACTTAACTAATTCAAGTTCAAACTATACTGATTTAAAAATTTATTCAAAATACTAAAATAACTGGTTGCTTCATTCATGATAAAAGTAGCTGTTATGTAGTGCCCGACCTTGATTATTTGTATTTCTAACATTTCTTTAATTTCCAGTGCAAAGCCTGCAAAAGAGTGAAAAAGAATAAGACAAAATGTATTATAAAGCTCATACTTCACAAGACATCAACATGAGGGCAAATGTACTTCTGGTGTACAGTGCTGTAAAATAGTATTTACATCTCATGAAAAGTTTGATTGGGATGCTCTGAGCAAATTAAACTTTTCATGTATCAAACATATCACAGCAGCACAAAGAGCAGTTTCTCCAAGCTGATGTAAAGAGTTATGGACAATTAATGACAACCCTACAAGAAATTACTCCTGCAAAAGAGAACAATACTGCTAGTGTATGTAGGGCTGAACAAGTTTAAAGAAGACATTTTTTTCAGTAAATAATGTGACGTCAACATAGCAACCATCCAAAATGGTCGAAATCATCTCTCTTCAGCATTGTTTTGGAGGACAGCACTCTTCATGGGGTGCAGTATTTTTTCCACAGCACTTTTAAGGCACTCACAGCTTGTTTGCTGAATTGCTGTCAAACTCTGGTTCAACCAATGGCATGAGTTAAGGACGAGACAATTTACTGAACGACAGCAAATTAGGAGTGTTTAGGAAACCTGTTTGAAAAATAGTTCATAGTACAGTAAAATCACACTCACACCCACAAGGTTTGCCGTTGCGATTTACAAAAGTCCAAAGCCTCCGTTATTACTAATAACATAATGAACTAAAGTTAGCAAGAACTACGTTAGCAACAATGACAACTTGTGTTGTTCCTAAGGTAACGTTAACTTAATGAATCAAGGACGCAGAACGATTGTTTTTTTATACAACAGTTGATAGCAAATAAGTTAATATCAGTAACTTACATTTTAGACACAATATTGCCAGTTAACTTACTCTGTCTGCTTTCAAAACAAAGACACAGTAGAACCGCCGCAGCGCACTTCAATTCGTTCCTGAAACTCTTCAATGTTTCGTTGTTTTTGAACAAAACTGTTTAACGGTTGATTCAATGACTCGTTTGATGGTTTAAATGAATCGGTTGAATGAATATAGGCTTGTTTGAGATGCGCGGCGCCTCGCCTTTTCTTCTTCTTCTTGTAGATTTTAATGGCGGTTGGCATACAACTTCAAGGTGCAGTTTAATGTTTTGATGCTGGGATGCTGGTTTATGCTGGTCATGTGCTGGCAAAGGACCAGCATAAACCAGCATAAACCAGCAAAGGACCAGCATAAACCAGCATCCCAGCATCAAAACATACCTAACCAGCATATGCTGTTTTTTCGGCAGGGGATATAGTTATGTAGCCTATATATATACGTTTATAATACACATTTTAAAACTGTATTGCTTACCTGCTGCTGCCATAATAAAGACCCATTTCGAATGTCTGCCTGCTTTTCTTCTCTTTCTGCCTCCAGTCACTGTGAGCAGTTATGAAGTATTATTCTTTTAAATACTTTTTTACAGCATTTCAGAAATAAATATGTATGCAAATTACACTGAAGTACAACAGTTAACGTACCTTACGGTGTTTGGGAGTGATCAAAAAGGGTTTAAGCACTGAATTCTGAATCGATTTTTTGAAAACTCATAGATGTGGATTCGGACGGCAATTTAATTTCCACACAACCTCAGTGTTTGTCAAAAAAACAGTAGGTAAATTGGCCGGGGATTTTTACGGGGGTGGTGAGAGAAAAACACAGACATCCTGGATTCAGACGGCAATTAAATCACCAACTACCCCTTGTAAATGGTGAAAATCACTTACGTCCCCCTGAGAAACAATTACTGTCCGAATAGGGCTACAGAGTTTCGATTAATTTTCACACAATTACTTGCAGAATATTATGTTATGACTTCAAAACTTGCACGATTTGAAAACTGATACTTTTGAATGTTTTCATCACATATACAGCTTTATATGCATGAGCTTTCTAATATAGTAGGTTTGCTCCATAGCTCATGCGATACGGCGTTGCACTTGAGTGATGAAGAGCTCGGTACGAACACCATGAAACTACGGTTCGATAAAACAGCTCAAATCCGCTTAAGGAAGTTAAAATAGCACGGCTGCACCAGCAAATGCTTTTTATATCACTTTTGTATTTGTTAACACTATCGGGTAGGGTTAGGGTTAGGGTTGGGTTGGGTTTGGTATGGGGGATATTTCCAACATGACAGAGCGCTAACCTTTAGCGGCACTCCCCAGATATTTGAATTCTGAACAGCCACAATACGTACCTCAAATAGCATAATACAAACGCAGCAATACCTGCCTGTACCAACCTAATAAAAAAGTGCCACTGTCACTTATTGAACGTGTGTTTTAGCGCCACTCTCTGGACATTTCACTTCTGAAACTGCTGTGAAAAGCACACTAAGGTATGTAATAACAGTGTTGCAGAAATGTATACAGAGGACCATATTTTCTTGAGCCTTGGTTGCACACTAAAAATGATTGTCATTGTATTAGACTGGTGGTTCTTAAACAGGGGGCCTCCTGTTTAATATTAATTCATTTTATATATTTTCCAACTTTTTGAAAAACATACAGTTCTTCACATTTCTGGAACCCCAAACTGAATCATGGTTACTTATATCAATACTCTCAGTTTCTGTTAAAGAAATAGTTCTCCCAGAAATGAATTGGTCAATGGGTGCCGTCAGAATGAGAGTCCAAACAGCTGATAAAAACATCACAATAATCCACATGACTCCAGTCCATCAGTTAACATCTTGTGAAAGTGAAGTAAAAAGCTGCATGTTTAAACAGAGTGTTGGTTATCACAGTTATTGCTCCCTTGACAATTTCACCATCAGAGAAAGGTTTTTTGTGTTTCGTTAAAAAATGAGCAACTCTAAATGAAGCTTCGGTTGCAGCCTGTGACTTTTTAGCGGGTTTTGTAAAAAATGATTGCTGCCTGCTTAATGTTGTTTTCATCTCACTAACTTTTTCTTTTCTAAGTGATGTACCTGGTGGATAACGAACATTGAAGGTCTTGTGGGTTGTGGTGAAATGTCTCTCCGCATTGTGTCTCTTGGCAACCGTAATGCTAGCTCCACAGATGAGGCATACAGCCTTATCTTTAACGTTGGTGAAGAGGAATTCTGTCTCCCACTCCTCGTTGAAATAATAAGTCTTCTTCTTTTTTGCATGACTTGCATCATCAGCCATAATTAATCTTTTTTTCTTTTTTATGGTTCAATTTGTCTCATGTACCGTCTGCCCGCGACCGCCTCAACTCACAGAAATGATGGGTTTTTTTTTTATTGTTGTTTTTTTTTGCACAACGTAATGTATCCTATGTCAACGTACCTTGACTCGACGTGCAGATTCTAAATATTTTAAATTATTGAATTATTTTATTATGTTTTAATGGTATATGAAATGTCACCAATAGTTATTTTCTCATTTTATGCCATTATCATAAAAAAAAAAAAAAAAAAAAAATGAAAGATTACAATTCAGGCTATTTATAGAACGTGATCGGCGGGCGACTCAGAGACTCCACGCGGGCTACCAGGTGCCCGCGGGCACCATGTTGGAGACCACTGATCTAGATCATTCATTTTCAAATAAAGCATTAAAAAATGTATACATTCCTCATATGAGTTCCTCTGCAATATGTTTATCAAGTCAAACTTCATCTTAATTATTTTCAGATTGCAAAACAACATTTTTCTTTCACTCTCATACATTGGACATTTCATTATATAACGTGTTTCCTCTTCATCACAATAGTCATTTTCCTGTCTGATGTTGCCTTGTTTTATTCAAGGTACTATTAAGTGCTGTATGTCCAAATCTAAGTCTAGGTATAACTGATTCTTCCTTTCTGTTTCTCCTTCTACTTTTATCCACATTCCTTTGGATGTTAAAAAACCATCATCCTGTTCTTTCTTCCTCCCATTGTTTATGCCATCTTATTTTCACAAGTTGTTTGATTAAAAAACTTCATCTCACTCTTACTATAATTTACTTTCAGGTCTATTTCTGTGGCTTCCTTAGCACACTCATCTGCCAATTCATTTCCTTTTATTCCTGGTATCCAACAGAACAATACCTTTAGATTAGATTAGATTAGATTCAACTTTATTGTCACTGCACATGTAAGGTACAAGGCAACGAAATGCAGTTAGCATCTAACCAGAAGTGCAATAAGCAGTAAGTACAGAATATACAAGGTCTACAATATGTACAATAACTATACAGATAAGTATTATGGACATAATTTACAGATTTTAGATTTTAAATACTATCAGCATGATATACAGATAGGTGTACTATGAACATACTATACAGATGGAATATGTGAAAGTGTACACTATAGGCAGAACTATGAACATATGAACATAATTTACACTATTGCAATGGAAAGTAAAGTGCATAGAAAATATTTCAGTGTGCAAATGGGTTATTCGGTGTATCTGGATGAACAGACAGTAGTGCAAGTAATAACAAGTTTACTGTTTTTGCTTGTTGTAAATAAATAATAATAAATAAATTGGGCAGATGTAGTGATTAAGTGGGGGAGGAGTCTGTGTGTATGGTGTGGGGGGTGTCAGAGGGCAGAGTTCAGTAAGGAGACAGCTGTAGGGAAAAAGCTGTTCCTGGATCTGCTGGTCCTTGTCCTGAGGCTCCTGAAGCGCCTCCCGGAGGGCAGGAGGTTAAACAGTCCATGGTCAGGGTGAGAGGAGTCCTTAAGAATGCTGCGAGCTCGACGTAGACAGCGTTTCCTCTGGATGTCCTCAATAGCAGGGAGTGGTGTTCCTGTGATGCGTTGGGCAGTTTTCACCACCCTCTGCAGTGCTTTGCGGTCAGCCACCGAGCAGTTCCCATACCAGACTGTAATACAACTGGTCAGGATGCTCTCGATCGCACACCGGTAAAAGTTCACCACTATGGCTGAAGACAGTTGGTTCTTCTTCAGTGTTCTGAGGAAGAAGAGGCGTTGGTGAGCCTTCTTGACCAGGCTGGAGGTGTTTGTGGCCCAGGACAGGTCCTCTGTGATGGTGGTTCCCAGGAACTTGAGGCTGGAGACACGTTCAACAACCATCCCGTTAATGTGGATAGGGTCATGCATGCTTCCTTTCTTCTTCCTGAAGTCCACAATGAGCTCCTTTGTCTTACTGGTGTTAAGGAGCAAGTTACTGTCAGCGCACCATGTGGCCAGGTGCTGTACCTCTTCCCTGTAGGCAGTCTCATCATTGTCTCTGATGAGGCCAATCACAGTGGTGTTGTCTGCAAACTTAATGATGGAGTTGGATCCATGCACAGGCTTGCAGTCGTGGGTGTAAAGGGAGTAAAGGAATGGGCTCAGCACACAGCCCTGTGGTACGCCGGTGTTAAGTGTGATGGTGGTGGAGTGGGTGTGGCCTGACCTAACATGCTGAGGCCTGTTGGTCAGAAAGTCCATGATCCAGTTGCAGAGGGAGGTATTAATGTCCAGGTCTCCAAGTTTTGTGGTCAGCTTGGAGGGAATGACGGTGTTAAATGCTGAACTGAAGTCAACAAACAACATCCGAACATATGTGTTGTTATTGTCCAAGTGTGTGAGTGCAGCACTGTGCATACTGCATCCTCTGTGCTCCTATTTCTGCGGTAGGCAAATTGGTGTGGGTCCAGTGTGGGTGGGAGGCAGTCTTTGAGGTGTGCTAGGACCAATCGCTCAAAGCACTTCATAATGATGGGTGTGAGTGCTACGGGGCGATAGTCATTCAGGCACATCGGAGAGGAGTGTTTCGGGACTGGCACAATGGATGTGGACTTAAAACATGTTGGCACAGTTGCTTGGGTGAGGGACAGGTTGAAAATGTCTGTGAAGACCCCTGCAAGCTGCTCTGCACATGCTCTAAGCACACGTCCAGGAATGCCGTCCGGGCCGGCAGCCTTGTGTGCGTTGATCCGGCTCAATGCAGTGTGGACATCTGAGGAGGTGAGTTTGAGGGGTTGGTGATCTGCTGAGTGTGTGGTTTTGGTGGCCGTCTCCTTGCTGTCGCTGTTGAAGCGAGCATAAAAGTCATTTAGCTCGTTAAGGAAGGAGACGTCCGTGACCGTTGGAGCGGAGTTGCTTGGCTTGAAGTCACTGATGACCTGGATGCCCTGCCACATGCGTCGGGGGTCAGAGTTGGAAAAGTGTTCCTCTACCTTCAGCTTGTAGCAGTACTTGGCCTTTTTGATGCCCCTTTTCAGGTTAGCCCTGGATTTACTGTAGGCCTGAGTGTCGTCTGACCTGAAGGCAGTGTTGCGGGCTTTCAGCAGAAGTCGCACCTCCTTGTTCATCCATGGCTTCTGATTAGGGTATGTTGTGATCTGTTTTTCAGTTGTAACACTGTCAATGGTGGTGTTGATGTGATTCAGTACAGAGGAGGTATAGATGTCGATGTCCGTGTGAGAGCCACAGGCAGCCTAAAAAGCAAACATACTCCAGTCTGTGTGTTGAAACCTGTCCTGAAGTAATGAGTCTGCTCCAGTTGGCCACACTTTGATGGTCCTCACTGATGGCTTCACACGGTTGATGAGGGGTGAATACTTAGGGGTGAGAAACAAAGAAAGGTGATCAGACTGTCCGAGGTGGGGGAGGGGGGTCGCGATGTAAGCTCCATCAATGTTTGTGTAAACATGATCCAAAGTTTTGTCTCCTCTAGTGTGGCAGGAAACATGCTGGTGAAATTTGGGGAGCACTGTCTTTAATTTGCAGTGATTAAAATCACCCGCGACAATAAAAGCAGCCTCCGGGTGAGCAGTCTGTTGTTTACTAATGGCCGCTAAAGTACTAAAGTTCCTTCAAAGCAAGCTTGGCATTAGCATCCGGTGGAATATAGACTGCAGTTATTATGGTGGAAGTGAACTCCCGCGGCAGATAAAAAGGTCTACATTTAACCATGAGAAACTCTAGGTTAGCTGAGCAGTGTCTCCCAACAATGACAGTGTTCGTACACCAAGCTTTGTTGACATAAATGCACAATCCACCACCTCTTGTCTTGCCGGAGTCATCTGCTGTTCTATCTGCCCAGAGCGTGTAGCGTCCGGCTAGCTCAATAGCATTATCGGGTACGTCGCTGTGTAGCCATGTTTCTGTGAAAACCATGACATTGCAGTCCAAAAGTCTCTTACTGTGGGTGATGCGAAGTCGTAACTCATCCATTTTGTTCACCAGTGACCGCACATTAGCGAGGAAAATGCTCGGTAAAGAGAGCCGGAGCGGTGTTAGCTTTAGCTTAGCTCTTAGACCTCCGCGCTTCCCCCGCCTTTGTTTACGATCTCGACGCCGCCTGCGAGCACTTCCGCCCGGCCGGGTAGAGTGCGTAGCCTCGGGTGTTCTGGCGATCTCAGGGATGAGTTGAAGATTGATGATAAAACTGTTGGAAAAGTCCTCACCGATATCCAAAAGCTCCCGTCGGGTGTATGATGTTAAAGCAAAGCTGTTCAGTACGAACAGACCCGAGATGGGCAGGAAAAATACTGCAAAATTGCAAAAACTGGAGAGACGCTGAGCCTCGCGATGTGTACGCGCTGCCATCTTGGTCTTTAAACCCATCATCTGAATCCTGTATAATGTCTGAAGGATCTCAATCAGTACATTAGATATATATGACCACTTTCTAGTGTCATTAATGATGAACTTGAGTCAAAACATATAAGAGCCCTCAATGGTCTATTTTCCTCAACCCACTGCAGTGCCAATAAAATTGTGATCATTTTTCTCCATTGTATACTGATAAATTATCTGAAATCGTTTTGTTAACTGTACCACCCACCCAAAACTCCTGATTTCAGACTTTTCTTTTACCCAACAGGGTTTTAACACTTCTTTTGCTGGACGAACTATGTTATGTCCTTGTATACTGATCCAATAATTCAAAGACAGTTGCATGCGCCTCGCCTCACCTCGCCTGAAATGTAGGTGACATGTTGCCAGATTGGGTGGGTTCTCGCCCAATTGGGCAGTTTTGAATTTGATTGTGCAGATAAAAATTGGCTTGGGTGTGTGGACAAAATTTGGGCTGGTTTGGGGTCAGTTTGGCGGTTCTCAAACATATAAATTGCATAGGTTAATTGTTTAACAAACAAGCTCAAGTATGCCAGTACTGCATTCAGTCAATCACCACAACGTTACACACACACACACACACACACACACACACACACACACACACACACATGCACTGCATAGGTGCTGATGTAAACATAGTATGGAGCGAATTTTGTGACAATATTCATCAAACAAATCCAGCATTTTGCAAATAAACACAATTTGCTTTGCAAGTAAAAACTCGCATAGGTTAATTGTTTAACAAACAAGCTCAAGTATGCCAGTACTGCATTCAGTCAATCACCACAACGTTACACACACACACACACACACACACACACACACACACACACACACACATGCACTGCATAGGTGCTGATGTAAACATAGTATGGAGCGAATTTTGTGACAATATTCATCAAACAAATCCAGCATTTTGCAAATAAACACAATTTGCTTTGCAAGTAAAAACTCGGCTTTCAAACAAACGCAAAGTGATTTGCAAATACAAAAAAAACAGGGGGCAGCTGTGGCCTAATGGTTAGAGACTTGGACTTGTAACCCGAAGGTCGCAGGTTCGAGTATCGGTGCTGGCAGGAGTTGTAGGTGGGAGGGAGTGAATGAACAGCGCTCTCTTCCACCCTCAATACCCATGGCTGAAGTGCCCTTGAGCAAGGCACTGAACCCCCAGTTGCTCCCTGGGAGCTGGATATATAGCTGCCCACTGCTCTGGGTGTGTGTTCACGGTGTGTTCACTTCTCACTGCTGTGTGTGTGCACTTGGATGGGTTAAATGCAGAGCACCAGTTTCGAGTATGGGTTACCATACTTGACAAATGTCATGACTTTCACTTTCAAAATTCTATTTGAGAGAAAATGCAGAGGTATGGACAAATATATTTATAGTGTGTTACAACTGTGAGACTCATTTGCATTTTTATGAGGAGTCTTGGTTTGATTTTCTCACAAATGCATGCAGGCAGATTTTCTCACATGCGTCAAGTTGGATTTTCTGACAAATGCAATTGAGCAAGTTTATTTTCCAAAAACAGCAGATGGCGCTGTTGGTCAATTTACGCTAGTCTCCTGAGATCCGAAACATCTGTTTACCATTTCAGACCAATATGAGAAGATATCCTCGCTGTCCTGAGTGTGTCTTCACCCGTGTAGCGCACCAACATCCAACGGGCAGAAAAAGAAAGTAGGCTAAATTCTATGATGAAGCTTGACATTTTGATGGCATTTTTTGGGGGCATCTATATGCTTACCTGGCTGACCTCAGATCATTAACATGTGAACAGAGCACTAGCGATAATGAGGTGAAACATGAGAAACTTTACCTCTCCTCACTTTTATACGGATTTTATAATCAGAGAATATTTGTTTTCAATTTGAATTGGTTTTAAAATTAGACATTTTAGGCTTTCTACACATAGATGTACCATGTATATGAGGCACATATTCACTGAGATTCAGGTTGTTTTATTCAAGAAAGTTCCCAGAGACTGAGACAGCAGAGAGCGCGCCCTGTTTGTTTTCTTTATTTTACAAAAGTACATTGTTTTATTGACTATACACAAATAAACGCAGACCCTTTGCAGTTTCAAACAATGCCATTCTCGTATCTGTAATTTAAATTATTTTTGTGGTCATCAACAAAACAGGACAAAACGCACCGGCACAGTCTTCGACCCCAAAGATTAGTTTCTAATCATTACATTATCCTTCTGAAATACTGGTAAACCACTATTTATTAAAATGCTGAATTTAGTATTATATCAGCGTGAACTTGATCTTTCTCCCAAATTCACAGGACAAGAGTGACACCAGAAGATAAATATTCATCATGTTGCTTATCTAAAAAATACATAATTATTTTAGACACAAATGATTGCACAGTGTTAAAACATTTAAAAAGTTTTAGATATTGTACTAAATAATGTGATTTGCTTTAAAAATGTTATTAATAATTAATGACCTCTTGGGTGATATTGCTATATCTGATACTAAATTAAATTGTCTAAGCTTTCATTTTTGGTACACAATATTTTTGTTATACATTGAACAATTTTATCAACATGTATATATTCTATATCCCGTGATCCTACAGAGGATAAGAGGTATGGAGAATGGATCAGTTTTTATAGGGAAAGACCGCCTAGTTAAATGTTTAGCCATGTCACTACTGATTTTTGAACTAATCAATCATGTTACCAACTTTACAGCCCTCATTGTGAATTTTACTGACACTAGTAGGGTCACTTTGTGAAAACATCTAAATGGTTAATTATATAGTAAGACAGAAACTCACCTGTTCCCCACTCATGTTGGTCTGCTGTATTCCCTGAAAAGGTAAACAGGTGTTTCAGGTCTCAGGGGACTAGCATAAATGGACGGACAGCGCCATCTGCTGTTTTTGGAAAAGATAGTTGCTCAATTGCATTTGTGAGAAAATCTGCTTTAACGCATGTGGGAATATCTGCCTGCATGCATTTGTGAGAAAATCAAGCCAAGTTTCCTCACAAATGAGTCTCACAGTTGTAACGCACACTACATATATTTGTTCATACCTCTACATTTTCTCTCAAATAGAGTTTTGCATTTGAAAGTCACTTTGCATTTGTTTGAAAGTCGAGTTTTTACTTGCAAAGCAGATTTTGTTTATTTACAATACGCTGGATTTGTTTGATGAATATTGGCACAAAATTCGCTCCATACACTCTGGACAGCAAGAATATCTTCTTATATTGGTCTGAAATGGTAAACAGATGTTTCGGATCTCAGGAGACTAGCGTAAATTGACCAACAGCGCCATCTGCTGTTTTTGGAAAATAAACTTGCTCAATTCCATTTGTCAGAAAATCCAACTTGACGCATGTGAGAAAATCTGCCTGCATGCATTTGTGAGAAAATCAAACCAAGATTCCTCATAAAAATGCAAATGAGTCTCACAGTTGTAACACACTATAAATATATTTGTCCATACCTCTGCATTTTCTCTCAAATAGAATTTTGTATTTGCAAATCACTTTGCATTTGTTTGAAAGTCGAGTTTTTCTTTGCAAAGCAAATTGTGTTTATTTGCAAAATGCTGGATTTGTTTGATGAATATTGTCACAAAATTCGCTCCATACACACACCATGAACACACACCCGGAGCAGTGGGCAGCTATATATCCAGCGCCCAGGGAGCAACTGGGGGTTCAGTGCCTTGCTCAAGGGCACTTCAGCCATGGGTATTGAGAGTGGAAGAGAGCGCTGTTCATTCATTCCCTCCCACCTACAACTCCTGCCAGCACCGAGACTCGAACCTGCAACCTTCGGGTTACAAGTCCAAGTCTCTAACCATTAGGCCACAGCTGCCCCCTGTTTTTTTTGTATTTGCAAATCACTTTGCGTTTGTTTGAAAGCCGAGTTTTTACTTGCAAAGCAGATTTACGAGCGGTGGTAGAAGCAACGTTTTGGATGGCCACCTACTGTAGCACACGCGTCGTTTTATCTGTTCTTTATACTGCTTTTTGTAATGTTTTAAACAAATTATTATGACTAACGTACATTTATCCTCCTGTTACACTTTGTATATTGTCAAAATGGTTATGTTTAAGATTATAGGGTGGAGTAGCGAGCTTAAAATATTTTTTTATACAATAGTATATTAACTAAGATAATAGTCACTGTCAATATATCTATATTGCGTTTTTATTTTTGTGAAGTGGCTAAAAAGTTTTGTATAAGGAGTGAGTAAATATCGTATACATTTGTATATCCTGTAACTGAAAGGTATACCACAACCTTTGCATATGGCAAATACATGGTAAATTTACCAACTGCAGTTTGTACATAATTTATAAAGATCTGCAAATGATATGTAACACATTTACAAGTGATGAATAGGTTTCACTTTAGATTAGGGGATACAGAAAGTGTTATAAATGACTTGTGTACATATACAAATAATTTGTAACAGGTAAGAAAGGTCTGCAAGTGATATGTAACACATTTACAAGTGATGAATAGTTTACACTTTAGATTAGGGGATGCAGAAAGCTTTGTAAATGATTTATTCATGCGTTTACACATCATCTATAACAGGTGTTGAACACTGTGTAGTGTGTACTAAGTACTGACTGGTGAGGGTATAGACAGCTGTCTTCTGTGACACACATGGAGTCTTTAACCCTGTGCACCTGATGTGAGCTTCAGTGGAAGGGGTTCACTTCATCACTAGATCCACACACTCCACACAGAACACAAGTCTGTGCTGATGAGTGAAGGGATTTAACACAAGCCACTGGAATCATCTGACTAAGACATTTCTAAATGTTTATCCACTTCAAAACAAATGAATTACTCTTCTTAAAAACAGTGCTTTAGCATACCTGCATGTTTGTGCTTTTGAACACAGACCAGCTAACAAATTCACCAATAAATCATATACTGATCATTTACTAATGGTTTATTCATCATTTGTTCATGATTAACAATTGTTTATTGAGATAATTATACAAAACAATTTTGACATAAATACAATGATTTATAAGGGATAAATAATGTATCAACTAATAACTTATAAACCATCTACTAATGATCAGTTTGATTTATTTCATGATTTAAACTTTTTTTCAAGATAACTTACAACACATTTGTAAATCGTTAGCATACCACTCATTAATAATTTCTGAACATATAGTCATGTTTTGTAAATGATTCATTCATCATTAACTAATAACCTATAAGTGACTTATAACTGAATTAAAACATTACTAAAATGTTAACTTATTACTTATTAATCATTTATGAATGTATAGTCATGTTTTGTAAATAATTAGTTCATCATTAACTAATAATTTATAAATGACTTATAACAGAACGTTATTATAAAGTGTTACCCGAGTTTCTTTCTTGAGAGAGTGGGTATTACTGTTGTACCATGGCTCAGTACGTTTTTCTCTAACCTTTTTCAATTTGATGGGGGCAACAGCTTCTAATGTATTAGAGAAGATAGTGCCCATGTTGCCGGTCATTTTGTCTAGTTCATGTGTATTTATGGGTACACAGAGCAGTTGAGATAAATCAGGCAGGTTATTTGTGAATCTGTCTTTGGTGGCTGGAGTGAAGGACATCTGGGCAGATCGCGTCCTGGGTGCACCGGGCCTGTGCAGAGAAACACACGGGGTGGAGGTGGTGGGACTGTTAGTAGCACACTGCATACTTACCCTGGACTTGTGAGGTTTCCAGCGCGGCTCTCCGCTCTCTCAGCTGGGCCTGCCTCTGCTCCAGGACCCGAATCTGCTTCTCCACGGCCTCCAGCTCGAGCTGCACCGAATGCAGCTCGAACGTGTCGTCACCTGCACTCAAAGGTAGACAAACATCCGCCATTAAAGCAAGTAACAGTGAGTAAAGCGATTGTAATGTGTGTGAATAGAGTATTAGCCATGCTCGCGGGTTTAGCGACAACCACGCTGGTGATGCTAATGGGCTATAAGCTACTAGCGGACTCGGGAAATCAAAATAAAACTGGTGATAACAAGGCACTCTGATTGTTTTTGTTGTAGAATACGATAGAGGATATATTCACACGTTATAGAAACGAAAATGATGGTGTATAAAATAGATTTCAATAATAAAAATAGACGATAGAGAAATAACGTGACGGAGCTCAAACTAGGGGCATATGGCAGCAACAAACAGGAAGTGACGCATGTCCATTATGATGTTCTAGTTGAGGGCATTTGTAGTGTGTAGGGCCCAAACATAACCTCAAGCCCAGGGGCCCCCGGCCCCGTTAAGTCCTTCCCTGGGGCATTTACCAAATTTTTGTACAATAAAATGCTTTAGTCAAATGTATTTATTTTCATTTATTTATTAAAAAGGCATGACTTTTGGGTGAATTATTTTCTCAAAATGTCAGGCGATGAACAAACAATACTCTTGATCTTTAAGATGATGATTAAAACTTCAAAACATTTCAGTGCTGTTCAATTCTGAGAATTCTTGTGAAATCTGAGATTTTTGGTAATTAATAAAATGTCCTTTAAAAGCCCTCAGCACCTTTGAACGGAAAAAAAAAAATTCTCTTATACATGCACCATCACTCCAAACAATCAAACAATCAGCAAAGCCCCTTTTAGCCAGAGGCAGTATGCTTATAAATCAAATATTTCATACTGATACAATTATCTGTGTGCGGTGTTTATGGTTTTAGGTTTTCTTTCGAACATTACAAGTTAATTATTGTTCAAGCTCTTGTTCTGTCCAGGCTGGACTATTGCAATGCTCTCTTTGCAGGTCTTCCAGCCAGTTATATCAAACCTTTATAATTAATCCAGAACACAGCCTCAAGATTAATTTTTAATGAGCCGAAAAGAATGCACTTCACACCTCTGTTTATCAATTTGCACAGGCTACCAATAGCTGCTCTCATAAATTCAAGGCATTGATGTTTTCCTACAAAACCAGCACTGGCTCTGCACTCCTTTACCTAAATTCATACTTCAGACTTATGTGCCTCTAGAAGCTTGTGTTCTGCAAGTGAACGACACATTATTGTGCCATCTCAAAGAAGCACAAAATCACTTTCACAGACTTTTACATTAAAGGGGTTATATGACGTTGCTAAAAATAACTTTATTTTGTGTATTTAGGCCCTGTCCACACGGAGACGCATTTAGCTGTATACGCATACATTTTGTATCGTATGGGCATTACGTCCACACGGATCCATCACGTAACAGCAACAAAAACATGAAAAAACACTGAACAACTGTCTTTTTTATTAACTAACATTAACACATTAATTAATGTATAGTTCAGTGTTCATTTGTATACCGTGCGCAAGGTTTATACGCATAGTCTAAGTCTTCTTCTCCATTTTTAGTGTATCTCTGTGGCAGAATTACAGCGCCACATACTGGTCTGGTATGTATACTACATAGTTTTGTGTCGGTTTCATGGTTTTGTGTGGACGCTGATATTTCTTGAGACAAGGGGAAAAAAAGATTGGATAGGGAAAGGTCTGGCTTCATGTGCGTAGCCTAATGCAATGTGTTTATGCAGTTTAAGGTTAAAAAAATATTATTTTACATATAATGTACAGGTGCATCTCAATAAATTAGAATGTCGTGGAAATGTTCATTTATTTCAGTAATTCAACTCAAATTGTGAAACTCGTGTATTAAATAAATTTGATGCACACAGACTGAAGTTCTTTTAATTGTGATGATTTTGGCTCACATTTAAAAAAACCCACCAATCCATCCATCTTAAATTGAATACTTCATAAGACCAAAAAAATAACATTTTTAGTGAATTGTTGGCCTTCTGGAAAGTATGTTCATTTACTGTACATGTACTCGATACTTGGTAGGGGCTCCTTTTGCTTTAATTACTGCCTCAATTCGGCGTGACATGGAGGTGATGAGTTTGTGGCACTGCTGAGGTGGTATGGAAGCCCAGGTTTCTTTGACAGTGGCCTTCACCTCATCTGCATTTTTTGGTCTCTTGTTTCTCATTTTCTCTCTGGGGTTCAGGTCTGGTGAGTTTGCTGGCCAGTCAAGCACACCAACACCATGGTCATTTAACCAACTTTTGGTGCTTTTGGCAGTGTGGACAGGTGCCAAATCCTGCTGGAAAATGAAGTCAGCATCTTCAAAAAGCTGGTCAGCAGAAGGAAGCATGAAGTGCTCCAAATTTTCAAAAAACACAATGGACCACCACCAGCAGCTGACATTGCACCCCAAATCATCACAGACTGTGGAAACTTAACACTGGACTTCAAGCAACTTGGGCTATGAGCTTCTCCACCCTTCCTCCAGACTCTAGGACCTTGGTTTCCAAATGAAATGCGAAACTTGCTCCCATCTGAAAAGAGGACTTTGGACCACTGGGCAACAGTCCAGTTCTTCTTCTCCTTAGCCCAGGTAAGACGCCTCTGATGTTGTCTGTGGTTCAGGAGTGGCTTAACAAGAGGAATATGACAACTGTAGCCAAATTCCTTGACACGTCTGTGTGTGGTGGCTCTTGATGCCTTGACCCCAGCCTCAGTCCATTCCTTGTGAAGTTCACTCAAATTCTTTTTTCGTCTACTCAAATTTTGCTTGACAATCCTCATAAGGCTGCGGTTCTCTCGGTTGGTTGTGCATCTTTTTCTTCCACACTTTTTCCTTCCACTCAACTTTCTGTTAACATGCTTGGATACAGCACTCTGTGAACAGCCAGCTTCTTTGGCAATGAATGTTTGTGGCTTACCCTCCTTGTGAAGGGTGTCAATGATTGTCTTCTGGACAACTGTCAGATCAGCAGTCTTCGCCATGATTGTGTAACCTAGTGAACCAAACTGAGAGACCATTTTGAAGGCTCAGGAAACCTTTGTAGGTGTTTTGAATTGATTAGCTGATTGGCATGTCTCCATATTCTAATTTGTTGAGATAGTGAATTGGTGGGTTTTTGTTAAATGTGAGCCAAAATCATCACAATTAAAAGAACCAAAGACTTAAACTACTTCAGTCTGTGTGCATTGAATTGATTTAATACACGAGTTTCACAATTTGAGTTGAATTACTGAAATAAACAAACTTTTCCACAACATTCTAATTTATTGAGATGCACCTGTACATTATTGTTGCTCCTCTATGCCCCGCCTTTCTTTAGATTGGCCAGCTATCCAGTGCATTGTGATTGGCCGAATGCCTCAAGTGTGTGACTGAATGTGATGCTGTCTCCCGGCACGATGAGACAACAGCAATAAAACCCATTACAAACGAGGCATTTGTTACATCCAGTGGGGACATAATTACTGATTTTTAATGACTTATAATGTGCTTTTACGTGCTGCGTTGCGTATTGTGCTGTGTAAACCTAAAACCATGTTAACATTTGTGATCTGAGAAACGACAAACAACATGCACTACTCTACACTGATCAAAACTCGCGTTTGAACCATCATTGGCAAATTCTTTAAATGTACTTACATGTAAATGTACTTACAGGCTGTGAGTCAGAAGCACCAGACTGTCCTTTCAAAGTTTGAACTGCCCCACTTTGTAGCAACAGCCGTTTGCCACAGATGCATTGTAGGCTACTGGTTCAGGAAACAGTCGTCATCCTCCATAAAATGCGCTGCACACATCTGAATATTTGGGTTGAACTGTTCTGGAGCAGTGCTGTAAATACATGTTAATCACGGTTTTCTAGTTGTGTCCTCTTTTGGAAGGCCAGACAAAGTAGTTTCGCTTTCACAGCGAAACACACAGTTGGCGGCAACAGAGAAAATAAAAGTTACACCTT
Source organism: allo-octoploid hybrid of Carassius auratus x Cyprinus carpio (assembly GCA_024542945.1). Lineage (NCBI taxonomy): Eukaryota > Metazoa > Chordata > Actinopteri > Cypriniformes > allo-octoploid hybrid of Carassius auratus x Cyprinus carpio. Next base: position 32,516 of record JANHFF010000657.1, read on the forward strand.
CTTTCTTTGCTATACATTTGGGCAGTGTTATGCAAATCTTCTTTATGTACCAAGAGCTTGTAACACTCCAAAGAGAAGTAAAAATTGAAATCACATCATATGACCCCTTTAAAAGTTCCCTCCTGGTTGAATGACCTGCCCAACTCAATCGAAGCAGCTGAGTCCTTAGACATCTACAATAAATGACTAAAAACACATCTCTTCCATCTTTATTTGACCCTCTAACTCTAGCACTCTCTATTTTAATTGTATTTTTTTTAAAATCCCTTTAAGACTTGCACTCTATTTATTTACCTCTTGTTTTCTTGAAAAAAACCTAACCCTAGCTTTTCTAATCTTTTTGTATTCTATCTATTTGTTTTCTTTTTATTTATTATACAGTTAACAAAAGCAAAAAGACCTCTAACACTAGCTTGCTCTATTCTTTTTCTATTCTATCTGTTTTCTTTTTATTTATTGTATTATTTAAAAGCCCTTGCTACATGTACTACGTTAAGCTAACTGAGACTTGTTATAGCACTTGCATATCATTGCTTTGTTGTTGATTTTGATTGCTTTCATTGTCCTCATTTGTAAGTCGCTTTGGATAAAAGTGTCTGATAAATGACTAAATTATTGTTTATTTATTTATACATTGTGCAGGTCTTGGCATGACGGCATTGCTGATGTTTATGTAATTGGCAAGCATCATGCTGAAATAATCAACCTGTCCTCCAACTAATACGCTCGTATAGGTCGTTTGTCCAAATCCCTGAAATACGACCCATCAGAGCGTATACTACAATTGCGCCCCTATCGGCAAAAGGTCGTTTTCATATTAATGTTTTGTACTCTTTTATTTGCACTGTGATTTGCGTTTCGTGTAGCTCAGTGGGTAGATTATTGCGTTATAGCTTGATATGCAATCATGCTATCATGGGTTCGATCCCAGAGAACGGACGTGCACGTAAAATGTATATGCTCAATAAATCATAATTTAGCATGATTTCTGTAAGGGCTAGGTTTAGGGGGTGGGGTTAGGTGTGGTCATTTGAACGAATAAGCCACCTAGTAAAATATGTACGAATTACTGTGAGATCGGTGTAAAAAGTCCACACATTGCATTTAAATAAACGTGCGTTTTGATTGGTAATGACGTTATACGTCATTTCATGACGACAGATGCAACGCGATACTGTCATTATTTTTACGCCCGCTAGAGGCCGCTTAACTTTAAAACGTAAATATAGGTCGTAATAAGGTGCTTGCACAAACGACCTATATAGTCGTTTTTTTGTTGGAGGACAGGCTCGAAATAATAGCTATTCAAACATCTTTCTGTTTGTTTTAATGGTGAGGCTAAAACTACATTGTAGGGTCATGCATCCATAAATTAAAAGCCGTTACACCCATAAAATATTCTATGCTTTTGTTTTCACACAAATCTTATACATTCCATTTTAACATGCTTATTTAAGCTGTGTATATTTCAATTGGAAAATTGTCTCTAAATTTTCAGATTTCCTTCAGACTGCTGTCATAAAGATTAGTCATTGACAGACTATATAGACTAGTCATGAATATTCACAGAATTAGTTTTCATGTTTATTTATTACATAATGTGGAAGATGGATCTTTTTTTTTAATTATTATGCTAGGTATACTGATTGGTTGACCTACACAAAGAAAGAAAAGAAGCAAAAAGGATGGAAAACATAGGTGTATTTATTTTAAGCTCAGATTTAGCTTTACTGAAGAATATGTCATGTAAGGATCAACGATCAACAGCCACACCTTAATACTTTTAATACACCTTAAGAACTTTAACCCCTAGTTAAACATTAATCATCATTCTGATGTGACAGTCTGATAAGATATGACTTCTATACACAGATGTCTTTTTCTTTTCTCAAACTAATTGCTGGGAGAAATCATAATGCAGGTAACTTGTATCATATTTCTTATTAGCATTTTTTTTATGGTTTGTTACATGCAATGGAAATAAATGGGGCAAAAAAAGCACAGGAATGATTAGTATACTGTGTGCGTGTAATGTCTTTGTATCTAAAGTTGTTTATTGGTAAGCATAAATATTTGTCACCCATTTCTGTGTATTTCAGATTCTGTATATTTAAGTATAAACCAGAATCAGAAATCAGAAATGTTGTGAAGCCTAAATGGTGCTCTCAGTATTTGGACAGAATTTATTTATTTATTTTTCTCTCCAGGATACAAATATTAACAGTTTGGCTTTGTGTTGATCAGATTCTATGCCTGTAAGAAAATCAGCATTTAAGACTTTCCTCGATTTAACAGAACATGAAAAATTAGTAGAAAGAGTTTTAATGTGAAAACAGAAGTGAAAAATCATCTGCGTACTCTATCACATTAAAAATCCTTTTATTTAACCCTCATTAGGGAATTGAATGGAGAGATCTACAGAATCAGTGAAGGTGAAAAACTGAAAACTGAAGATAGAAAAAAACAGCATATCAGTATGTCTTCCACAGACAGCAGAGGTGAGATCCAAAGCAGCAGATTATACATTACAGTAGATACATTTTAGGATAAATGCATTTCAATTAAATATGACATAATTATTGAATTTAATTCAATACTTTTAAATCTTACTTATTAGGTACTTTGACCGAAACCAGCTGACTGCACACTTGCACTATAAGAGCTATTTGCATATAATATATTATGAAATGTAACTGAATGTTTTAACTGGTAGGCATAAAGTTTTAAATGTTTCTAAATCTTAAGAAATCATAATATACATGCCATACATAGATGTGCTATTCAAACGACTCCTATGATAATATGATCAAAGTTCATTAAGGAAGTAAGAAAGTACTGCATGTAGGATAACATTTTGTTGAATAATAAAATATTGTGTTTGCTTAATAAAAAAGCAGAAAAATGACCAGCTGTTCCTTTTAACTGGAAATTAGTGATCTCAAACTGTCCCTGAATGTAAAAAAGGAGCTTTGTAAACCTTCTTCAAAATAGTTTGTCAGCTACACCAGGAAAGCCTAATCCTAAAGAAGTATGCCACTTTTCTCGATTTTTGGGGGGACTGATTAACCTCTATGTATATTATTATTCCATGGTTTAACCACAATGGCCTTCTTTGTGTAATGGCAAACAACAAATTTGTTATACAGATGTTTTTTGACACCTGACAAATTACTTGCTCTTCAGAAATTATATCAAGCTGTGTGTTGCATCATATTCTTCTTCTGAGGTAAATACAAGGCTTATTCCTCAGAAATGAAAATTAGCTTGGATGAACTTGATGAATCTTGCTGCTTTGTTTACATAGTTCATGATAATCATATGAATAGCTTGTGCTGTGGATGGTTTTGACCACATTATAGACAATGAGCTCAGATTGGAAAAACTGTACCTTGCGTTGGTTTCTTATGGATTACTTTATCAGAGACAATTTGTTTTTGATATGACTTCATTTAAAAGTAGACGTATGTCTGTGTGTTAAAGAGCAGGTCATATGGTATTTTAAAGTGTCCTAATATTGTGTTGGAGTGCCCTACAACAGGTTTAAATGCATCTAAGATCAGAAAACATTGTAATTTTCTCAGAATATACATTTAATATTAGAGTCATTTGCCAATGATTAGGAAACGATTCGTTCCAAGCAAGTTCGGAGCAAGCCCCTCCCTTCCTCATGCCTACTCTGCTCTGATTGGTCAGCTGGCCAAACCTCTTGTGATTGGCACAGAGATGAGTCCTTGAGCCAGTTAGCCAGCGCTACCATTGACAAAGTACCTTTACATAAAACAATAATATAATCAATCCGTTCTTATAATGACATAAAATACAAAAACACTTATGCAAGCGAATCGTGCCCATAGCTAAAGTTTAGCTGCTAAACTGTGAACACTAGGTGGATACGTTAGCCGAGTGTTAACGTGACTAACTGATTAAACAATACAGTTTGTAAACCAAAATATGTCTACTGTAATGTTTGAAGAACGACAGACAAAAGACGCTCACAGGAGCACCAGCCGAAATCACTCATCTCTCCCGCATTAACCCTGTAACTACCAGTGCAGCACAATAAACAGCAGTTTCACAATTATTATAAAGTCTGTGTGCTACACTACATTCTTTATTATTAAACAAAGTAATTAGAACAACGTCAGTCTACAATAATCGACATATTCTTAGGTTCACTGCGAATTTTTAGAACTACTTCAGTAAGACAGTAATGTGCTTTACCTGGAAACACATTACATGTACTTTGAAAAGATAGAAAGCATATATATAAAAAAAATTAACATAGTAATAGTTATTTAACTGGGGCTACAACTACACAGAAACAATTTGCAACTTTAAAATACTGATCAGACAACACAACGACAAACAATTCACATATCTCAATACAGTTGTCATTGAAGACCTAGAAGCTAAACGGTGCTTACACAACAAACCAAACAATTATTAAGCATGCTACATAAAACGTAAAAGCAACAATTATTAATAACACTTACAGGTTGTGATACGGAGGAGGAAGCTGATGCAAATACACTTGGAACTGAACCTTCCTTCAATATCAGCCGGCTGGCGAATCCAAGTTTGATTGCATTTAAGTTGGTAAAGCAATCGTCTTCAAAATGGCGTGAACAAAGCACAAGGCTCGAACTATACTTCTGTGGTACAGTTGTATATATGAATTGTAGCCACTTAGTCTTCAAATGCTCATCCTTGGGCAGATGAAAAAAGTTTGCTTTTGACTCGCACTTCAGAACACAGCGTCTCGTCGCCATGATGTTTTCTAGTTTTCACTGGCGTCTTGGAGCGCAATAAGTGGGCGTATCGTATTCAAATAACTTGACAAGTTGACGTCATCTAGTCAGAGAAAAAGCTTCGGTCTTCTAACGATTCATAAAAATGACTCAGAGTCGACTCTTACTTTTGAAAGACAATAACTTTATATACGGTGCACTGTCATATTTCAAACTTTGCAGGATGTTTTTGTTCACTTAGATCTATGTTACACACTACATGAAAGGTAAATTTAAAAATTCCATGATAGGTGCTCTTTAAGTATTTTTATAATGCAGAAAGGGCACTGTTTATTTTCTTTTTTCTTTGAAAAGCAAAACGTTTTGATGTTGTTATGAGTATATACAAATAAAAGCAGTTTCGAATAATGCATCACTCTGTATCTGTAACCTCAGAGGGTTAAATTAATTATGGAAAGGTGGTTTACTAAGGTTTTTGCTTGTCAATTTACTGATATTTGTGACATTGCATGTCTTTAACCCACTGATTACCTGCACCTGATTATCATTGGCTTTGCTTGCTTGCAATGTTAATTTGTACTGTTCTAGGTAGATTGTGTCGGTCATTATGGAAATTATACAGCTGTGTCTGTGGTCTTTAATTTGTGCATTGTCAGTACTGTAGATCAACAGAACGTCTTGGTTACACGTTACCCTCATTCCCTGAAGGAGGGAATGGAGACATGTTGACACTGATGTTATGAAAACTTCGCTTGGGAGCCCTGTAATTAATGACAGAATTTTAATTTTTGGGTGAACTAACCCTTTAAGTATTTGATGAAACCGCTCCCTGACTCTGTGGATGTTATTAGACTACGTCACAACACAAGATGCATCCTCAGACAACTCAAGATCAGGAAAGGAAGAGAGATAAAGTGGGTGCCCCAGGCAAAATTCAAAGATGAGGCCCTTCTAAAAGATTATTTTGTTTTTATAATATATATATGTGTGTATATTATATATATGTGTGTATATATATATATATATATATATATATATATATATATATATATATATATATATATATATATATATATATTTATTTATACAACATACAAAATAGTAGAATATAAATTATAGAATATAAATTGTTTATTTTCTTAAAATGCTTATTCTTTAACAAAATATCAATCTTCATCTTTACGGAAGAAGATACAATACTGTACAATACAATCTTGAAGATACAGTACAATCTTCATATTTACAGTAACAATTTATTCTGAAGCAATATTTTCATCAGTTCTATCAGCTCTAACATACCCAAAACTGCATATTTTTATTTACCTTTACAAAGGCTTATTTTTACAAATGCATGAATAATGTTTTGATGTATTAAACTTAAAACGTTGAATACTGATATTTGAAATTATTTAAATAATAAAAAGATACTTTAAATGTGGAATTTAAACCGCCAGTAGGCGGCAGCAAGTCACTGTTAATAAGTGAGTCATTGCGATTGAACTGAATCATTTACATTTAAAGTCAAAGTTTATTTATAAAGCAGTTTTTTAGAAACAGCGTGTGTTTACCAAAGTGCTGTACAAGCATGAATAAGGCAATATGGCCGATAGAATACCAAATTAAAAAATAAATCAATAAATAAATAAAAATAGTATAGAATAAAATAAAATAGAAAAAATAGCAGCTCTCACACATTGTTAAACGCCATGCTAAAAAAAGGTTTTTAAGCTAGATTTAAAAACAGTATGTGTTTGGGCCTTTCTAAAATGCAAAGGCAAATTATTCAAGAATCTAGGGCCCACCACTGCAAACGCACGGTCACCCCTGCTCTTCAGCCTTACACGAGGGACAACTAACAATGAATGGTCAGCGGACCTAAGTCCCCTTGACGGAGCATAAGGCTGTATTAAGTTTGAAAGATATATCAGTGCCAGACCATTCAATGATTTAAAAACTAAGATTAAAATCTTTTCTAAAATGGACGGGAAGCCAATGAAGAGAGACCAATATGGGAGTAATATGTTCCTGCTTTCGTGTTCCCATTAGCAAACGAGCTGCAGCATTCTGCACCATCTGCAGTCTGGTGAGAGAGGCCTGACTAATGCCTACATAAAGTCCATTACAGAAGTCAAGACGGGATGAAATAAAAATGTGTAATTCTTTCAAAATCTTTGAAACTCAGAAAAGATTTAATCTTAGAAAGTTGCCTCAACATGAAAAAAACTAGATTTAATTACCAGATTAATCTGTTTATCCAGTTTAAAATCTTTATCCATTACAACACCCAAGTTTTTTACAGAGGGCTCCACAAATGGTTTTAAAACACCTAGATCCAAGTCAGGAGCCCCACAGGCACCCCCAGGAGTAAACAATATAACTTTCGTCTTATCCTCGTTAAATTTTAAAAAAATTTACTACCATCCAGGCTTTTATTTCCTCAAGGCAACACAAAATTGGCGCTATAGAATTTGGATGTTTTTGTTTCAGTGGCAGATATAATTGTGTATCATCCGCATAACAATGAAACAAAATATTATACTTCCTGAAAATGGATCCTAGAGGAAGTATATGTAAAGAAAATAGAATAGGCCCAAAAATGGAGCCCTGATCAAAAAAGAAGCAGATCATTAAAAACTTTCAATAGGGCTGTCTCTGTGCTGTGTAGGGATTTAAAACCAGACTGAAATACCTCATGGAGACCATGTAAATTTAAAAATGAGTACAGCTGTGTAAATACAACTTTCTCCAGTATCCTAGAAAGAAATGGGAGTTTTGAAATGGGCCTAAAATTGGCAAGGGCCGATGAATCCAAATTATGTTTTTTGATAACTGGTTCCACAATTGTTTAAACAACTGAGGTACCACTCCCGAGGCAAGACTACTATTTAAAGTATGGTCTGTAGTTTTCTAGAAGTGCTGGATTTAAAGAGCAGTGGGCTTACCCGAGCCTGCTTAAGTGCTGAGGGAACTGTACCAGAGTGAAGAGAGGTGTTGATAATGTGAATAAGTGAAGGTATGACTGAAGAAGAAATCGCTTGAAGGAGGTGAGTGGGGATCGGATCAAGTGGACAAGTAGTAGGATGACTGGACAGGATAAGTTTGGAAACGTCCGTCTCTGAGAGTGGAGAGAAGGAGGAGAGAGAGTGTGTATTCGTCATTATGAAGTTATCATCCGTCTGCGGTGTGGAAAATTGGTTGCTGATGGTTCTTGTCTTATTTGTGAAGAAAACTGCAAAGTCGTCAGCTGTAAGAGTTGATTGAGGAGGAGGTGGAGGCAGACTAAGATGAGAAGAGAAAGTTTTGAAAAGTGTGCGAGAGTCAGAACAGTTGTTAATTTTGTTGTGGTAGTATGATGTTTTAGCAGTGAAGACATCTGCAGAGAAGGAAGAGAGGAGAGACTGATACACACTGAGGTCGGTAGAGTTTCTTGATTTATGCCATTTCCTCTCCGCAACCCTGAGTTTAGAGCGATGTTCACGGAGAACATCGGACAGCCAGGGGGCAGATGGGGTGGTGCGTGCTGGTCTGGATGACAGTGGGCAAAAGTTGTCCAAGCAAGAGGTCAGAGTGGAGCAAAGAGTGTCAGTAGCACTGTTCGTGTCCAGAGCTGAAAACTGAGCGAGTGAAGGAAGTGAGGATGAAACCACAGAGGATAGGCGAGATGGAGAGAGTGAGCGTAGGTTCCGTCGAAAGGTGACCTGCGGTGGAGCGTGTGCCGCTTCAGAAATAAGTGCGAGGTAAGCAGTTATGAGGAAGTGGTCTGAGGTGTGCATTGGAGCAACTAAAGTGTTGTCCATGGAGCAACAGTGCGTGTAGATGAGGTTCAGTTGGTTGCCTGATTTGTGAGTTGCTGTAGTAGACGCTCGCTTGAGATCAAATGAGGCGAGCAGAGTGTTGAAGTCAGCAGCCTGGGGTTTATCTAGGTGGATGCTGAAGTCCCCAAGCAGTACCAGAGGAGTACCATCCTCAGGAAAGCTTGATAGTAACACATCCAACTCCTCCAAGATGTTTCCCAGTTGACCTGGGGGACGTTAAACGACCACAAAGTGGATGTTAACAGGGTGGGTTATAGTAAATGCATGTGATTCAAATGAACCGTTACCTGTAAGAGATGGTTGAAGATCAAATTTCCATTCTTTTGAGATAAGGAAACCAGTACCTCCACCCCTCTTGGTCGTACGAGGGGTGTGGGAACAAGTGAAATTAATGGAGAGGGCTGCGGGAGTGGCAGTGTCTTCAGGTTTGATCCAAGTCTCAGTTAGGGCCATGAGGTTGAGACTGGAATGAGTAGTACTTAAAACAGCATTAATAGTGCTGAACAAAACACGAGGATTATGGGAGTTACTATAAATCATATTTGAAAGATACTTAGACTTGTTTGATTTATTCAGGAACGAAACATCATCATGTTGCTCAGAGACGCCAAATAGCCCTGTGACCACTGATCTCTATTATAGATCAGTGGTTGTGGCTTTGTTTGGTATTATGTTGTCAAAATATAGCAAAAACAGGCAAAATGGGTCTCTTAATTAACTTCTAGTTTATTGAACTGTTGTAAAAAAAAAAAATCAAAATTTTTAATCATGGTCATTTTTTAAAGAAAAAACGGACTCTTCATGTGAAATTGATTAACTATATGAAGCGGTATAAATATATACACCTTCTGCCCCCATGTCTTGAATTTGTGATAATTCTTAATGTAGTTTAATAGACTGAATCATGCAGTGAAAGAGCACACTGTAAATCCATTAGGAATAAACTAAACATTTTGAATTTTTATCTCAGTGTGTTTCTTCTGAGTTTGTGTGCTGTTACGCTCATTTGTTTTTAAGTCTCTCACAAAGAGACAAACAGTGAGCCTCAACAGCGCGACCTCGATACCAAATACACTATCCATTATCAGTCGCCATTTACACTGAATGTAAGCAAACAAAATTAGAAGAATCATTCTCTCGTTTTGATGCTTCGCTGGTTTTTTATTTTTTTATTTTTTATTTTTTTGTCACTTATGTTTTAATCAGGTTATTTGTAAAAACAAAAAACATTTTAAACTAGCTAAGGCTGATCAGCTGTAGCTCGACCTATATTATTAGAGTGGGGCTCGACAGTTTGGGCACCCCAGGTAAAAATTTGTATTAAATGTGCATAAAGAAGCCAAGAAAAGATGGAAAAATCTCCCAAAGGCATCAAATTACAGATTAGACATTCTTATAATATGTCAAAAAAAGTTAGATTTCATTTCCATCATTTACACTTTCAAAATAACAGAAAACAAAAAAATGGCATCTGCAAAAGTTTGGGCACCTGGAAAGCTGAGACCTGACAGTGTCATGGATTTTTCTCAATCATCGTCTGGAAAGACCAGGTGATGTCAATCCCAAAGGTTTTAGGCTCCGTCCACACAGAGACGCGTTTCTGTGAATACGCACAAATTTTTTATCAGATAGGCGTTTCGTCCACACGGATCCGGCGTTTTTGTAAGGTGAAACCGCTATTTTTTGAAACCGGGTCCCAGAGTGGATAAATTTGAAAACGCCGCCTTTGCGTTTTCATCTGGACGGCTAATCCGTATATTTTCTGAAACGATGACGTCATCAGCCCACGTCTCCCCCCTAGTCAGACACCTCTACGTCACGTAACAGCAACAAAAACATGAACAAACACTGAATGATTGTCTTTTTATTAACTAACATTAACACAGATTAATAAATGTATTGTTCCATGTTCGTTTGTGTACCACGCGCAAGGTTTATGAGCATAGTCCATGTCTTCTTCTCCGTTTTTAGTGTCTCTCTGTGGCAGAATTACAGCACCACATGCTGGTCTGGCATGTATACTACATCGTTTTGCAGTTTCGTGTGGACGCGGATATTTCTTGAGACGAGGAAAAAAAAGATCGGATTGGGGTAAGCTCCGTCTCCATGTGGACGGGGCCTTAAATGCCCAGACTCATCTGACCTTGCCCCAACAATCAGCACCATGGGTTCTTCTAAGCAGTTGTTTAGAAAACTGAAACTGAAAATAGTTGACGCTCACAAAAAAGCAGAAGGCTATAAGAAGATAGCAAAGCGTTTTCAGATGCCAATATCCTCTGTTCGGAATGTAATTAAGAAATGGCAGTCATCAGGAACAGCGGAACTTAAAGCAAGATCTGGAAGACCAAGAAAAATATCAGACAGAATAGCTCGCAGGATTGTGAGAAAAGCAAGTCAAAACCCACGTTTGACTGCACGATCCCTCCAGAAAGATCTGGCAGACACTGGAGTTGTGGTACACCATTCCACTATAAAGAGATACTTGTACAAATATGGTCTTCATGGAAGAGTCATCAGAAGAAAACCTCTTTTACGTCCTCACCACAAAAATCAGCATTTGAAGTTTGCAAATGAACATATAGACAAGTCTGATGCATTTTGGAAACAAGTTCTGTGGACCGATGAGGTTAAAATAGAACTTTTTGGCCGGAATGAGCAAATGTACATTTGGAGAAGAAAGGGCACAGAATTTAATAAAAAGAACCTCTGTCCAACTGTTAAGCACGGGGGTGGATCAATCATGCTTTGGGGTTGTATTGCAGCCAGTGACACAGGGAACATTTCACGAGTAGAAGGAAAAATGGATTCAATAAAATTTCAGCAAATTTTGGACGCTAACTTGATGCCATCTGTGAAAAAGCTGAAGTTAAAGAGAGGATGGCTTCTACAAATGGATAATGATCCTAAACACACCTCAAAATCCACGGTGGATTACCTCAAGAGGCGTAAACTGAAGGTTTTGCCATGGCCTTCAATCTCCTGACCTCAACATAATTGAAAATCTATGGATAGACACAATGGCGCGGGAAGGGGGGTGCTGCGGGGGCTGCAGCCCCCCTCGTCATAGCATCAGCCCCCCCTGGTGGGGGGCTGTGGATTAACCTAATATTGTACTTAAAAACGTGAAAAAAATAAAAAAAATAAAAAACAGACATAACAATGTGTTTAATGTGGGATTAAGATATAGTGTATAAGATATAAACTAATGATTAATTATTTTAATATTTCTGTGTCGCTGCAAAGACGATGCGGACTCGCCATGAACGCCAGAGAGAAATGCACATTTCATATGGATTAGGCCTACATATTCAGAGAGTAGCCTATTTCTTTTCGTTTTGAATATTTTCGTTTAAAAGTAGACATTTTTAAGCTTTCTATAATAGATAGCCTATATTTCTCAAAACTGTCTGTGAGGCACAAGCTGAGTTTCTGCGCCCTCCAGTTCACGTGCAATACAAGTGATGTGCCGGCACCTTATTACATTGTCTGCTAATATATTTGCTTGTTTATTAAATACAGGCAATGGGTTGATAAAATATTGATCAAAATTAAGATACAATTTATACAAAACGAAAATCTTTTAAACAGAGTCTTTCTACAAAACAAAACTGAATAAAGTGGTCAAAATCATGTCTTACATACTCCATGTCTCATAGGCTATTGCGCATGATGTATCATATCTTTCTCATGCTGCATGCTCACTTTCATAATAAACATTGATTAAATAAATAAAAAAATTACATTAGCCTATAATATTTAAACAAATATGAAACCAAATATGTTTTCTTTAATGGCTACAACACATAGCCTAAACAGTACAGAGATTTTTTTTTTATTATTTTTTTATTTATTTATTTTTATTAAACATCAAAGTACAAGTACATCAAGTAGGCTACAATTTTTGTGTATAAAACAGTAACAATCACGCCAGGGGAGAAGACTAGTAGAGAAATTTCATGTCGTCAGTCACAACATAATGACGTCACATATTTTCCAACCCAGCCCTCAGCCCCCCCCGCATGAAACAGCTTCCAGCGCGCCTGGATAGACATTAAAAGAGCAGTGTGTGACAGACAGCCCAGAAATCTCAAAGAATTGGAAGACTTTTGTAAGGAAGAATGGGCGAAGATACCTCAAACAAGAATTGAAAGACTCTTGGCTAGCTACAAAAAGCATTTACAAGCTGTGATACTTGCCAAAGGGGGCAGTACAAGGTATTAACACTGCAGGGTGCCCAAACTTTTACAAACGCCATTTTTTTTTTTTTTCTGTTATTTTGAAAGTGTAAATGATGGACATAAAATCTTACTTTTTTGACATAATAATGTCTAATCTGTAATGTGATGCCTTTCTAAGATTTTTTTCATCTTTTCTTGGCTTCTTTATGCACATTAATACAAATTTTTACCTGGGGTGCCCAAACTTTCGAGCCCCACTGTATTTATAAAACATTAAGACTTTTTAAGGCCTTTTATTAGGAAAACATTATTTAAGACTTTAAGGACCTGCAGACACCCTGGATTATATACATGTATATATATATATATATATATATATATATATATTAGTGGTGGGCATAACCTCACGCCTGTTTCACACATACATGCAGTGCGTATGCGTTGCATTTTTTTTTTTTTATGCACCCATGTTAATGGATTCCAGCGTTCATGCGGTTGTGGTCCGACAGTGCGTTCCAGGAGCGGTGTGTCTACAGCAGTGCAGCGATCGTTTACGTACCGAGTCTATTTTTGCTGTGCTGTATGCCAGGGGGCAAGGAAGTCGACCGGAAGTTGAAGTCGGCCGCGTGCCGCCATCTTGTAGCAGAACTTCACTTGCGTTAGCATCCCATTGACTCCCATTCATTTTTGCGTCACTTTGACAGCGAATAACTTTACATCTGAGGCGTTTAAAGACTCCATTTGTCCATTATTTATTTCTAAAGATACACGACAATGTATAAAGGGCTCCATTACCTTCTATGTTACATTATGGCCCCGTAGAAACAGTTTTTGTAAAAATAGGCTAACGATTGCGTCATAACCACTCGACTCTCTGTCGCACAGTAGAGAAATTACCGTACAGACAGGAGGAGAAGCTCGCAGGCAATCGGGGAGACGTCAAGAGATATGGCGTACTGGCGTTACATTTTAAAATACTATACAAAATAATTAATCAGAATACTTACTCCTGCTCACTCACGCCAAAGAACTCCCCGCTCAAGCTCGCCGTCTCTGTAAGATTAACGATGGCAGTTTGCACGCACAGCTACTAGAAGGTTTACATCTGTCAGACAGGTTGCTTACGTCATCAAGCTTAGTTTGAGTCTGCGCGTCAGAAACGGAAGTGCTAAAAATCGCTAAAAACGGGCTTCACTTGTCTCAATTGAGTTCCAATGGGGTCGCTGTGTCCATTTCTTTTACTGTCTATGCTGTATGCACTGAATTAAAATGACAGCGCATTGTTCGCGGTAAAAGTTAACATGGATTGACACGGAAATGCAGTAATTTCACAATAAATGTATACTAATTAAAGCCTACTGTGTTTCACACGCAACACATGGGTTTTTGGCTAGGTTTAAAACAAGAAAAAGAGCACCTTTAGATAAACGAGGCAACATGATATAAGCCTATGCAGTTTTATGGAAGCAGAAAAACAAAGTTCATTAAGAACCGTGCGATTGCTTGTAATAAAGATTTAAATGCAGAAGGCACGAGAGTCGACTGTTTCTGTCAGCGGTGCTTTAATTTTAAATATTTGCGATTATCCCAACAAGAAAAGTAGACTAATTGTTGTGTTTAAATGTTTTGCCGCTTGCTTGAGCAGCTTATTATACAAACCTAGAAGTCAAATGCATGAATAATATGTTGTTTATATTTATTAAGTTTAAACTAATGTCTATGATCATGAAGGATTGTTACTGGTCTGTGCTAAGAGTCTTTTTTTTTTTAACATGGTTTGAAATAGAATAATGAACAAATGTTATGTTTGTGGACTAAACAGCCGCGGATCAGTAGCGGACTGCAAACGCGTCCTGTGTAAAAGCACAATGAGTCCGTGCTGCTTCTGCACCACACACACACGGACTGCATACACACTGCAGACGGAGTATGTGTGAAGCAGGCGTGAGTCGTGCCGAGGTTTTTTTGGGGAATCTTGGTAATTTCACAGTAGGCATACACACAGGTTCGAAGACTCGTTCTTGCCCCCTACAGTGCAATTCGTCTAGGTATACATCTGCGCTAAACTATCACGGTGAAAGTCATCATAGCTTGCGTAGTATAGACCCAGCTCCCAACCCAACTTTGAGAATAGATTAACGGCGATATTTTTTTTTTATCGCCCGATAAGAGTCTCACGTTAATGCAGCACGTTAACGCCGATAACGGCCCACCACTAATATATATATATATATATATATATATATATATATATATATATATATATATATATATATATATATATATATATATAGTGTGGGTCCAGTGTGGGTGAGAGGCAGTTCTTGAGGTGTGCTAGGACCAGTCACTCAAAGCACTTCATAACAATAGGTGTGAGTGCTATGGGGCGGTAGTCACTCAGGCACGTTGGGGAGGAGTGTTTCGGCACTGGCACAATGGATGTGAACCTAAAGCATGTTGGCATAGTTGCTTGGGTGAGGGACAGGTTGAAAATGTCTGTGAAGACCCTTGCGAGCTGCTCTGCACATGCCCTAAGCACACGTCCAGGAATGCCAGCATTACTGGGTACGTTGCTGTGTAGCTATATTTATTTGAAAACCATGACATTGCAATCCAAAAGAACAGGCCCAAGATAAGCAGGAAAAATACTGCAAAATTGCAAAAACTGGAGAGATGCTGAGCCCGCGATGTGTATGCGCCGCCATCTTGGTCACCCATGGCTCAGGACTTCGGAGGGCAGGCCACTCTGGGGAAGAGTGGTGTATACTTCATTATATGGTGCCCATCTCTCCTCAGTGCACTCAGAAGATCTGTCTGCCAACCCTGCCATCTACAGTGCTTCAGGGCATAGCGGTCTCCGGTGAGTGTTTCTATCAGTCACAGCCCGGAAATTTAGCAGTACTAAAAGGCTCGCTACCTCTTCTGAGGTTTCTAGAGCAGCTAGTTCGGCCATCCCTTGCCAGTTTGCCACTTCAGGGCACTATCCTAGCCGCACTGATTACACCAGAGATCATTTTTGAGAGACTGATTCCCTTAGTAAACCTTTTTGGCAGTGTGGAAACTTTTGCTAAATGTGTCTCAATAGGTCCTGCACACTGCAGAAAGAGGCTACCGAATCGGTTCGGTTCTTGTCTGCCTCGTTTCAACGGGGTCATTCCCACTCTGGTGGGCACCGAGCAGGCTCTGGTAATGGAACAAGAAGTTAACACTTTCTTGAGGAAAGAGGCCATCGAGGTGGTCCCTTCTCTCGACAGACAGTCTGGGTTCTACAGCTGGTATTTCATCGTTCCAAAGAAGGATGGAAGTTCCTGAGGTTTGCTTTTGGGGGCAAAAGCTTACCGGATTCTTTCGTCTGCCTTGCACTCTTACCCTGCACTTTCACAAAGTATGTGGATGCTGCTCTAGCTCCTCTGTGACTCCAGGGCATCCACATTCTCAACCATATCGATGATTGGTTAATATTAGCTCAATCTGAGCAGATGGCGGTTCGGCATCGAGATTTCGTTCTCACTCACATGAAAGAGCTGGGGTTTAGACTTAACACCAAGAAAAGTGTACAGAGAACCATTTATCTGGATGTGGTGTGGGATTCGACCACGATGCGGGCACGTCTGTCTCCTGTTCCTTTCGAGACGATCCTACAAGCATGAATTAATGGAGACCTTGAACAGTGTTTGTGCCCTCACATCTCTCCTTTGCGTGCTCCACTATTCACTGCATGTGACTGTCACAAGTCAAGGTCTCCATTAATTTGTGCTTATAGTAATTTAATGTGTATATATTTTAAAAGCATTGAATCGCTATAGAAATTGTGATTCATTAGGTTCTTAGCATTTTATATAGATTCACTTTGTCGAAATCGCAATTCACAAATAAAAAATCCATGTTTCAAGATTAATGCATATGCATCGTCAGGGTTTGTAATCTATGCATCGAGAAAATTAGTGAATTGTTACACCCCTACTATAGATATCTATAGATGCACCAAATGGTTCAATAATTTACCATTAAGATGAGTTAAATTAAATAATATTCAAATGTATGAATATGTACTGAATGAGAAAACATGCAATTGAAAAGTTTGATGGTAAGAGCTTCATGAAAGCCAGTTACTATGAATGAAACATTTATATAGATAAAACTGTTATTGTGTGCAATAAAAAGGATACTTTGTGATTGTGTGTATTGTACAATTGAAAACAATTGAAAATATGCTGAAATGGTTCGTACAGAACTTGTGCAAGCACGGCTTTTGATGGTAGGCCTGTGTTTTTTGTTTGTTGTTGTCTCATACTTTTAGATATGCTGTTATTTGTAAATGCTACTATGTTAGCTTTTAATATATGGTTTTATCCTGATTAAAGCTTTAAAACAGTACAGCAACTACACGCGTGTCCATGTTTAATGCTTCTCATATGTGAAAATAAGTGTATAAATTAAATGGTTTATTGTTGGAGCTGAGCTGAGAGAGAGAGAGATGCAGAGTGTGTGCAGAGCAGGGGGACACGAGGAACATTATTATGAACCGCTACTTTAGAACATTGATTTTGAAACTTGTGAATCCGTTCAGAATCGTGACTCATACATGATTTTTACATGTTTATTGCAGTTTACTTTAAAGATAAATGCACACTCTAAAAAATCCGGGGTTATTTTTTAACTCAAATGCTGGGTTGAGCCTTTTGGGTAATTTTTTGGGGGTTATTTTTTCAGTGTTTGGGTAGTTTTTGTGTTACCCAGCTCCTGGGTCAAACGTAACAACCCAGTGTTTGGGTTGTTTTACAGCTCCTGGGTCAAATGTAACAACCCAATGTTTGGGTAGTTTTTGTATTACTCAGATCCTGGGTCAGACTTAACCCAGCGTTTGAGTTATTTATCGCGGGGATTTGCTTCTCTTCTGGAGAGAGCAGTTCTTAGCGCCATCGAATTGACGCATTCGTCGGTAAAATACAGGTTTGTATACATTTTATTTTATCTATAAAATAATTACTGTGGTGAATATCGTTAAATTTTATGCAGAGCAACACACAGGCATGCGGTATGAATCACCTTTAATGAGTGTCGCGGTCTTTGCAAAGATGGAAAAGCCTGATGCTTTGCATAAAATAAACAATATTATTCATAAAGATACAGAATACAAATATTCCCTCAGAGATGTTTACTGTTTGTTTTTGGGCAGGTTATTAAGGCAGTCGCAGTATATTTCGGCTATGAGTAAAACGCAGGGGGCGGCCTCAGGCTTAAGCATGCACCTCTAGTTTTCTCTTCCTCTTCTCTAAAGCAGCACAGCATGGCCTCATCCCCTTTGTTACATGTTCCAGAGGGCGGGGTTTATCTGTGTTTGTTTCAAGGTTGCGCATTTAAAGGGCTGGAATGTACCTATTATTATTATTATTATTATTATTATTAGTAGTAGTAGTAGTAGTAGTAGTAGTAGTAGTAGTAGTATTTATTAATTGCATTTTCTATATCTGTTTATTTTCTGTTTCAATAGTTTTTCCTTGAACATGAGATCAATGTTTTTTTTTTCTCTCTCTTTCTTTATGCTGTCTGGCTACAGAGTTCATTTTGTCCAGTTCCTATTCTGGCGGGAGTTTAGAGTATTTAAATCAGTCCTTCCCAGCCTTTTGGGGAGAGAAGAGGGGTCAGTGAGTTAAACTGAATGTTATGTTTATGTTGTTTAAGCAAATTTACTTTGTTCTTTGTGAAAACATACACTTTGTTACATACACAATCTTTTTTTTTTTTTTTTTTTTTTTGCTAAAAAATCATCCAGTATCCTTGTTATGTTTCAGAATAAATATATCAAAATATCCATAAAAAAACTGTTTAAAATAGTTGTCAGATAAATATTTTAGAATAAATTTGATCTCATTCATTTCCATTGGCCAAATAATATTTAAATTATTTTAAACAATTTTGCTGATGGGTTGAACATGTTTTAGCTATTTTAGTTGAAACGGATAGGCCTATATGTATTTCATAGTAAATACAATTATCTGACTCTGCGCGTCATTGACAAATTATTTTAAAAAGTAAAATAATCTAAAAAAAAAATAAATAATTTTATTATTTTTTTTTCTTCAAGTTGTATCCTTCAAATACAGTGGTATTTTTCATAATGTTGTGGAGATGCAGCTGTGGATATACAGTAAGCTATTATCATTGGTCCTATTCGAAACAGAAAGTGGACCATTCCACAACTGTATCCAGCAGTGTCTGCCCTAATATTGAAGTGGGCATCATTGAACATTGTTCTCACTAAAAATATTTTCTCATAACATGAGATGTGCAGTTTACTTTAAAGATAAATGCACCTATAGCACTTCTCGCTGTCATTGAAACAGCAAATACCACAGGTAATCAAGTAATCAAGCACATCCATTATAAAAAGGCTATGTCTAAATTCATATGATTTTGGTTTAACTTCTGCATAATGACTTTATGTGATTTCAGTGCTTATCTCCGTTAATGAGGGTGAAATATTTCATGTAAATGCATATGATGAAATGAAAACAGTTTAAAATCATTATTTACTTTATTACTTTTCTCTCTCCTGGAAAAAAAAAGTCTGTACGCATGGGTCTTTTGCGTGCAGGTGCGCAAATTTTCCATTCAAGTTTTTTATTTTATTTTATATAAATCCCACCTTTTGCATAGAAAGGGCAAAACTTGCCTCTTTCAGGGCAAGTTTTGTGCGTACGCAACAGTTATAAATGAGGCCCTGGGCCTTTTTGTTTGTTTGTTATATTTGTTCTACTGTTGTTGTTTTGTATCTGTTCTTATTTTTAATAACAAAGATAAAATAAAATTATCTATATTGTGATTATTATTATATATAGTAATTACAATTAAAAAAGAAGTGGAGGAAACAATGCAATGTTGTTGGATGATTTTGCTAAATTTTTGGTTGAAACTCGATTTTATTTTTTCAGAACTGACTTTGCTGACTTCATTGACTTCACACAGGTGTAGCTCAGTCATTTTTCACCCGATTCCAACAAATATTTTTGAAGGTCTTTTAATGGAGAATGTGAAAATAAAAATAACCCATTTTTGAAAATTTGCTCGTGACTCATTCTGCCAGCACAGGTCACATATTACTGTAAGCTGAGCTTTTAGGGTGCACTACTATGAAAACCACACAGCTTCAGTGTGACCTCAATAAGAAAAAAGTATAATTTCATAGAAATTGTCTATAATAGATGTTCATATCAAAATATGTATAAACTTAATACATGACCTAGATTGTTTATTTTGCAAAATTGTACTTTAAATTTCATGCAATATTTATTAATAAATTGTTGTTGCTACAATTAGGCTCAGTGTGCTGTCTTTAAGCTCTCTTAACATCTATATAAAGACTTCATAAACAGAGTTTAAATATTAACTGATGGTTGTCACTTTAAGTTAATCTTTATAAAATGATTAATAACTTATTTGAACAGGTTTAAGATACCAAAATCTAGACATAACTATATTTTATGCCCAAAGATGAAAGAGGCATGTCGTCCACTCAAAGAAGGAGCCATCAGAAACCTGTCACATCTATCTATATTAAAAAAAAAAAAAAAAGAAAATCAAGATTTTTAAAACACCAGGCATCATACACTTACAGACTTTCTAAATCATCACAAAGGAAAACTGGGCATCATACACTAAACAACTGAGGATCACCCACCACCAGACTTTAAATTCCATCTGTTTACAACAAACTCACAAAGAAAAGTGTTCATTGTTCCTAGGAGACGAATGACAAATGAAAACAATCTGTGTTCTAAAATCGGCTGAAAATATCAAACATGTCTGATATCCTCTGACTGAATGGAATCAAAGTCTAAAGCTAAAAAATCGGAGTCTGTGACCATCATACACTAATTGATTTTCTATGGAATCAGTCAATTTAAATCTGCAGACTAGTTAGGACTTTTGGCAACTAGTGTCAACTTCTCCAGACTAAATCGATAGAAAATCGTGAATTGTATTCCAGGCTTGAATGAATATAAATTAATTGACATCCATTTAATAAGAAGCTTCATAATGAGGCTAGTTTCTGTGTGCATCCCCATTAATTAAATGTTTTATTGATTTGTTTTATTTGATTTTTGAATATGTTATGTAGCTGTATGTGGACTAGTCTAGATGTTGCAAGGTGTTTGTTGGGTTCTGCCCATTTAAGAATGCGATGCTTTAGAGCATATATGATTCAGAATCATTCAAAAGAAGAAAAACGATGCACAGCACAAGATTCATGTATCCTGTTAAGACTTAAAATTATCTAATAACATCTAAATTGCTTTTATTTTGATTCTTTCCTGATCCCAGTGTGGTGAGCATATTTATTATTGTTTCTGAATCCTTTGTAGTTCATGTTAAGGTTTATTGAGATCGCTCTGGATAATTAGTGTCTAAACGCCAAATGTATGGTAGCCAAGAAGTGCAAAACAGAGTGGAGTTACTGCCAATAAGGCAGGTTATTTGCACAAAGTGTAAATATACACTCTGTATGTTTTATTCCATAGTACGTGCAATTCATACAATACATTTATACTGAGCTACTTTAAGAACATCTCCGAACTTTCTACCACAAATCTGGTGTTCTTCAGCTGGTTCTTTCTGTATACATTGATTGACAGATGTCTCGTTCTGTCAGCAGTGAGCAATCCCAACCAATGGCGCTGTCTCAAACTATACCTACCTCTTCCAGTTTGTCTGATTTGTCGTTGTGTTTTCTGACTTATTTTGTTTTCGAATTTGTCATCGTGTTTTCTGACTTGTTATAATGTTTTCTGAATTGTTATTTTGTTTTTTAGATTTGCATTTGCATTTGTAATTTATTTTGTTTGCAGAATTGTAATTTGTTTTGCACTTCTAGGCCACCGTACAAAGGTGATGCAGTTATTTAACACTGATTATACACTCATTTGGTTTCTATTGCGAAGCAAAAGTGTTCTAAATGTTTGTTAGGGTTTTTTGAGATATTTTGAGCCTAAGCCTATGTTTAAGAATTTATATAGGAGGATTCTGATTTTCTTAAATCATAATGTGAAACGTACTGATCATAAAGTGATGTAGTAATCTAAGTGGAATAATTTGTAAATTTTTTAATCTGATTTTATGTAGTATATCTGTTTATAGTTTGACCGCACATACAAAGATATACAACAATGCTACTTCAATTCAAAGACTGTAATTGTGAGTTCTGCACAAACGGATGTAAAGGAAAGAAACAACAACTATTTTAACATTATCTTTATCAGAAACTGAGTTTGAATGATGCTTAATTATGAATATATAACTGATCGAATTGAATGTCTTTCTTGATTTTAGGTTTTTTTTTTTTTTGACTGTACCTTCAAAGTTTTTTTATTTTTATTTTTTATTATTCTCTAAAAAGGTTGTTTAAAATAAACAAGAATTTTTTATAAAACATGATGTGAGCTTATTGGGAACAGAGGTGGACTTAAAGGGTACAAAAATGTACCCATTAAGCACAGCCAGACTTTTTTGCATTTAATGTACATCTTTACTGAAATATTTTTATCATTTGAAATAAAATTTAATTGCTATTGTGTCAGAGATTCATATTTTATTTAACATACTTAACTTCTTGTACTGAAACCAACATCTTGTGCACTAAAAATGTCTCAATGTACTTAATACTGTAGATACGTTTACCCTAAATTATATTTTTAAATTAGCCTAGAAAGTAGCACAGATTCCCTGTGTCTATTTTACATAACCACATTTACATAATAACAACACATATTAACATCTTAGATCCTTTTCAGTCTGCCTTTAAGGCTAAGCAAAGTACTGAGTCTGCCCAATTAAGAATGGCAAATGACATCTTGTTATCAGTGGACTATGGAAACTGTACAGTTCCCTTTCAAGGGAACTTCGAACTGCGTCCTCTAGGGGTCGCTATGGGGAACACCTCGTCGTGACCCGTGTCTGAAGCATACAAATGAAAAAACACCAACGAGTTGGCCGGCGACAGCCTCTGACGTCACTACCGGTGCGACTATAAAACAGGCATTCTCTTCTTCGTCTTCACTGACTGTTTTGTTTGAAGCGTGCATCTGAAAGAACCGGTAAGAGCGCCCTTTCTCTGTCTATCATGGCGACTACTAGCAAGCGTTTAGACAATGTATGCATCCGTGTCGGCATTATTTGACACCCGATGACACACACGATCTTTACATGATTTGTTTGGGTAAAGAGCACTCACGCGATGTCTTTGAGGAGGCAGTCTGCGTGCATTGCGAGCGTTTTTTCAAGGAAAAAGCTCCGCTCTCGTTCGTCTCTCTTTCCGAAAAAAAAAAAAAAAAGGCAGCCATCTGCTTCCCGCGGTTCAGGACCCGCCGCTGCTGAGGCACGGAGGAGAATGAGCTCGTGAGAATTTCAGGTGGATCTGTCTGAATGGTTTAAAGAGGGACTTTCCCTTTCGCGCTCATAATGGCGTCGGACGAGAGAGAGCCTCGGGAGGATGATGTTATATCTTTAACACTTTCTGATACTGAGGTTAGTGCTCTGCTGGGTTTTTACCCAGGAAAAGCAGGAGATATTTGAGGATGGTGAAGAAGCTGAGGCTGAGCCTTCTCAATTCTCCTGCCCTGCGTATGTAGAGCTGTTGGAGTTTATGGATCGCGCCTCGATGAGCGTTATCTTTCCGACCATAGCCCTCCAGCTCAGGTGAGCCTTCCATTTCTGCCTGATCTCCATACAGAGATCGAAAGGAAATGAAAGAGGCCGTTTTCTTCTCGCATCCATCGTTTTCAGCATAAGAGTTTTGCCGACATCGAGGCGATGCGCGAAAACGGCTATGAGAGGATGCCCCCTGCAGAAAGAGCTTTCATTCTGCGGGGGAGACATCCTCTCTTAATCTCCCTCCTTGCCATCTAAGCCCCTTCAAGCAATGCATCTTGCTTAAATGGCAGGGCATACGCAGCAGCAGGTCAGGCTGTGGCTTTATTACAAAATAAATGCTTCAAGCATATCAGACTGATCTGCTAAGAGACCTGGATAAAGGCGAAAGCGGAGAGACATCTGTGGATGAACCTGGCAGACATCGGGAAGAAAGAAAAGGCTTTCTTCTCGATGCTCAGGTTTCGCCTTCTGAACTTTTCGGTATTTCCGTTGAGACGGTGATCGAGAAGTTCGGGGAGACGAAGGCGCACTCCGCTGCTTTCAGATCCTTCGTTCCACGAAGGTCCAGGTCTGAGCCCGAACAACATAGGGGTCCTGGCCTGTCTCGATCTGAGGATCAAAGACGGGCACAGAAGGCTAGTGTCGCGACTCACGCTCCTCCCCCACCTGCGGGCAAGGTTAAGAGGAATTGTGGGTCACAAGGGGGTAAGCAGAACCTAAGGGATGTGATCCAGACGAGGCAGCGTTCTCGTCTGAGTCAGAGTGATACTGAGGTATCTACTCGTTCCCTTTAGGGATTTTTAACTTCTGCTTTTATCCTCCCCTTCCTAATTCCCCTGTAACCACCAGCTCTCCACCTGATCGAGGTTAGGTGGAAACCTCTAACGCATAACAGTCTCCTTTGCTGGACCTATAATGTTTTTGGCTGGTTCTATGTTCATAGCAACCACCTTACTGATGGTCTGGACTAAAAGGAGGCGCCCCTTGAGCGGGGCTCCAGCGCAGGAGGGTGGGAGTATAAAAATAACCCTTTCTGTATATACTTATGTGTAAATTGCTGGTGGTTATGTCTACTAATAAACTCTGTGAGTTTCCTTTGCAGTGCTCAGTTACAGTGTTTACTAAACACTCGTCAGCACCAGCCATCCGGCTTCATGTTCCGGTATTAGGCGGCTGAGATCACAGGTTTCTGCGGGAGCCTCCTTGATCATCAGGCCTGGCACAGCACTGCAGGGAATTTCATGGATGTCCAGCCAGGTCACCCTGAGGGGTCTCCTGGCCGCTTAGGTGCTGTCGCATCCAGTGGGAAGTGAAGGTGGCAGTTACAGAAGTCTTCTTGTATATGCTGCCTCAGGTGATGCTCCCCTCGCTAGAGGTTTATAAAATTTGAGCTTGCCTCTCCCGTGCGGTTCAGCGCCTCTGCGATGCTTAGGAACCTTTAGGTACACACGCTAAGCTCTGTGTACTTTCTGAAAACCACATGGTGGTCAGTGTGCACGTGAACACTTTGCGCACTTTCTAAAAATCCACATATTGGTAAGTGTGCACGCAAGACTCTGCGCACTTTCTGAAATCCTGTATGGTAAGGGTTACGCGCTCCGCCTCGTTCCCTTTCTTGAGATGATTAGACCTTGGTTCCTTGGGCTCCATTCAGCCAGTGTGTATTTGTTTATACACTTCAAGCATCGCTTCCCTCAACATGAGGGGCTATTCGGGCGATTCTCGTGGTAGTTTAGCAGCGCTCCCCTTTTCCAAGAAGGGTCGCCTATGAGCGTGCTACTCTGGATTCAGGAGTTCTCCTCTCATAAGAGACTGAGTTCACTGTTTTTCCCAGAGCGCTCCAGCATTATTTCCACAGATCGAGTTGATGACTCTCAAACATACTTTTTTGAGATGCACCATTCCATCTATGAGCTGCTCTATCAGAGTGCCACGAGAGCCCTTCCTTAGAACAGTATTTGAAAATCCATGATATGGTAAGTGTGCACTTGAAGTCCACACTGTGGTAAGTTCGCACGCTAGTACTCTGCGTTCTTTCTAAAATCCTATATGGTGAGGGCTTCGCGCGGTTGCTTCATGCCCTTTCTTGAGTTGGTAAAAGCCCCGTTCATCTTGGGCGCCACTCCACCCATGTATCCTCGGATACCTATCTAAACAGGGTGTTGCTACTGGAGATCTGTTGAGACAGCTCCTTCAGCAAGCTTTTGCGGAAGCAAGCTGTAGCCCCTGTGTGACAGGCAAGACTTAGTATAAAATGCTAGGTTCCTAGCCGTATCCCTTTAAAGGAATCTTTCCTGATTCCAAGCCTTTAGCTCTACCACCGGGCCGAGGCCCTAACAATTAAGTTGGGTATGTAGCTTAGGCCTTTGGCCGTAAGGGGTATTGTCACAGACAGCCATCTAAATGTCCCGGGGGCAACTCCCATTGAAATGGTAGAGTTGGTACTTAGTGTTCGCCATGATTCTGGCCTGCACTCCCCTCAGCATGGCGGCGTGGGTATACTGTTCCCCATAGCGACCCCTAGAGGACGCAGTTCGAAGTTCCCTTGAAAGGGAACGTCTCAGGTTACGAATGTAACCATGGTTCCCTGAGTAGGGAACGAGACACTGCGTCCTCTAGCTCCCTGCCATGCTTCGGACGCAAGCTACAGACGAAGAAGTGAATGACGTGTTTTCCCGGTGCCTGTTTTATAGTCGCACCGGTAGTGACGTCAGAGGCTGTCGCCGGCCAACTCGTTGGTGTTTTTTCATTTGTATGCTTCAGACACGGGTCACGACGAGGTGTTCCCCATAGTGACCCCTAGAGGACGCAGTGTCTCGTTCCCTACTCAGGGAACCATGGTTACATTCGTAACCTGAGACGTTCTTGTTCTGTTGGATTTAAGCGAAGCCTTCGACACCGTGACCATTGCATTCGGGTAAAAAGAATAAATCACGAGGTTGGCATCCGTGATGCCGCCTTAGATTGTTTTGAGTCTTATCTTTCAAATAGGTGTATATCTGTAGAAATTGGAGAATTTTCATCATCCCCAGTGCCAGTCACCTGTGGGGTTCCACAGGTTTCTATTCTGGGCAAAGTTTTGTTTTCTCTTTACATGCTTCCATTAAACTCGATCTTTGAGCATCATAAAATCTCCTATCACATCTATGCAGATGATACCCAGCTCTATTTACCCTGGACCCTGGCAGTGATTCTGTTTCTCCCCTGATTACTTGTTAGGTTCTGTTCTACTTTGTGTGTTTTTTGCTCTGCTTGTGAAGCACTTTGGTCAACATTTGTGTTGTTATAAGGTGCTATATAAATAAACTTTGACCTTTGATATGAGAGAGCTTCAATAGACATACCTGAGAACTAGAGAGCAGAGCATACAGCTCCATGCTTTCGAATTGTTCTCACGGTACTTTGATATCATACAATGGTCGATTGGCGCAGCACAAACAACCATCACCTGGTTATTTTAGCCAATTTATAAATCCTGTGTAGAACGTGTCCCCGGGAAGAGGCACATATGGTCACCTTACTCTAGTACTATCAACAAGTTTTGTGCTGCAAGTGTTGAACATTTTTGTGTGTGTCTGTGTATTCTAGACCCTAGTGATGTAATGACAGATCTTAATCAGGATGGTACCCTCGATACGTCTCCAGAGAAAGGCTGTTTTTCTGCTATAGAAGGACAGAACAGCAAAGACAACATCAATCAAACGCAACACAAGTCAAATCTAGAGGTAGATGGCCTTACTGAATCTCTCTCTCTCTCTCTCTATATCTATCTATCTATCTATCTATCTATCTATCTATCTATATATATATATATATATATATATATATATATATATATATATATATATATATATATATATATATATATATAAACACAAAAAATGCAAAAAGCTCAGTCTTTCATCACAAAGACATTGATTCAAATAAAGAAATTCAGTGAAGAAAAAAACCCAGGACACACACAAAAAAATAAAGACTGCGAAGAGCACTCTACTCTATACAGGTACATTTGTTAAATTAAAAGGTCCTATGAGATTATAATAATTAATCTTTCTTTAGGATAATGAACATACTGGACAGGAAGGGAATAACTCCAATCCTGATGGTCAAGCAGGCATGAGTGAATTACCTGAACTATATGACTCTGATTCATCAGTGAACAGCATAGGTAAGAAAACAACATCTGATTTTTCACATTGCTGAATAAATATTGTTCTGCTGTTGCAGTGTATTGATGTGTTTAACAGCAGTTCTTTTTCTTTTATTCTAGATAACATATTTCCTAATCTAACCATTGTATTAACCGGAAACATTTCTGCAATACAGTTTGGACAAGAAAACATTCTACTACAAGAAAATGTAGATATTTCTAGGATTGCTCCTTTACGGACGAAGATATCAAAATATCACATCTCTGTGATTAACATGACAGGCCTTCATGAGGATGAATTTAGCCTGAATTATGTGGATTACATTGGTCAACTAGTGAATAAAATCAATGCCTTCATCTTTGTTGTAAGACTAGATCAATTAACAGATGCTGATAAGATGGGTCTGGAATGGCTACAGAGAGCATTTGGTGACAGTATTCTTCAGTTTGTGATGATTCTCTTCACCTATGAGAGAAAAGAAGAGTGTGACACTATAAAAGATGATCTGAAGAAAACCCCTGTTCTGGAGCTGCTGGAGAAATGTGGAGGAAGATATCACATTTGCAGCAAGATGATGAATGACCAGTCAGAGATGAAAAAACTGATGAAAATGATTGACAATCTATTTAATGAGAATAAACAGCAATGCTACACTGGAGAGATGTACAAAACTGTGTTTAGACAGAGAGAAGACCTGAAAGACAGTACATGTCAAAACACTGGTAAGAACACTTTGGTTTCCTGATGTTTTATCTTATTTTTCTCTTATATTCAATAACCATACCATTGCAGAGTCAAACCTGTACACTTGCCCCTTCATCCCAAAAATACACTAAATAAATTTGTCATTTTTTGTTTTCCTAAATTAGCATAGAAAGTAATTGGTTCAGGCAATCTATCAAGATTCCCTGTTTATTTTACCACATTTCTCTAGCTTTGAATCATTTCAAAAAAGAAACTGACATTATTTAACACTTGACCATTGTATAATATTGCAAATATTTTTGACTGATATTTTAAACTTTTCTATTTAATCACTTAACATTTGAACAGAAACTCCTAATGTTGAGGTGAATGTGAGACAGTGTGTGAGACTGCTCTTAATTTATAATTGACGAGTAGAGTATCCGATTGCATCATCTTCTTCCTACATATTCATTGACACACTAACAAATTATAGCTTTCGTGTGTGAATAATTTAATCTCTAATCTCTAATAATTTAATGCTTAAATCATACAGATTTGATCAGTGGGAAAGATTTAAACATTATTTAAACAATAATTTCACGTAGGGATTTATATTCCACAGCTTGTTTCAAAAACAATATTGAAGTATTGATGCAATACCTTAAAGTTTATTTATATACTACTCAATTTGTATACTACTTTTCTAAATCTGGACCCGTATTCACAAAACATTTTATCTTACCACTAAGAGTTCTCCTAAATAGATGTAAAAGTTTTTAGCTAAGAGTTTTCTTTTAAAACCTATTCACAAAGCTAAGACAAATTTTACTAAGGAATAGACAGAAGTCTTAAGCTAAGAGTAAGGGCGGGGTTGACCTTGCTGCTATGGATGATGTCAGGATACTTACTAACTACTCACACAGTGATTGGCTGATAGTCTCTGTCAGAGATTTATTCATAGAAATATTGTAGGGTGCAATATTATGTTGCCATATTCAAATAAAGGTTTTAAAATAAAAATGTTAATTGCCACATTAAAATAAAATTTTTAAAATGCAGGCTAAGTGTCACTAATTAAACAAGAAGGCTATATATTCAGCTAATTGTAAGCCTAGTATATGTATGCTTCTCAAACAATTAGACAATATGCATTAGGGCAGCCCTCGACTAAAGATTTTTCTGGTTGACTAGTAGTCATTCATTTTAAGCATTTGTCGACTATTATATATTATTGAATAAATATAGAGTCTTTACAGATACAAAAGTTGCATTACTCTTATCTGTATGATCAAAAATGACAAAGTATTTTAAGATCAAATGATTGCACTGGCGCCTTCATCTGTCATGAAGCACGTGACAGACACGTGAACAGTGCACTTTTTGTCTAGGTGAACATTAGTTTGAGCTGCCATGTGAAGTTGCTATTACATACATATTTCAGATGATAAGCCATATTTAAGGTCGATGAATGTCAGGTGAGCAAATCAATGTCCTGCCCAATGTACCACATAGACCAGCCATTAACGATTTGTCTGTCACAGACTGCATAATTTCGCCACTTCACATGGAATTATTATTATTATTTTTTTTCTGCGACTAAGTGACTAATAAAATTTGGGTACGCATATAAACAGCCTTTTAATTAGTAAAGTAGAATAATCATGGCTGATAGTAAGACATGCAAATGTAAAAGAAAACCAAACTGGACGCGAGAACAGCTATATTAACTATAAACATTTGGAGTTGGGATAACCTCCAAACCAAAGCCGATACCTTTTTAAAAGCTCATTATCATCAAATGTTTATAAAATGTTTATATTCCAAGGTAAATTGCTGGCAACAGCCATTTTAGGATAGTGCAGATTTGGTCTTAGTGATTTAGGAGTCCTCTTCACTACTCCTAATGTTTCACAGATTTAGGAGCTAATTTTAGTGCTAAAACTCTTTGTGAAATACTCTTAGAACAGAAATTGAGGAGTCCTAAATTTAGGACTTACACGCCCATTATTTTTAAGATTTTCTCATAAATCGGTGAGTTATGAGCTACTTTTAACCTTAAGATGTTTTGTGAATACGGGCCCTGATCATTTGAGTGCTATTCAAAAGTTACCGCCCCAGTGACAGCTTTTGTACCTTTTTTTCCTGAAAGCACAGTGTGAGTAAACTGTATGTATAATGTTAAAGAAATTGTACTCAAAGAAAATGTAAAAGTATACTTTCAGTACAAAAGCTATTTTTTATCGGAACAAAAGGTCAGATTGGACCCAAGATGTATTGAAATAATTCAAAAAGTATACTTGAATATTTTAATCTGATTACAAAAAGGACCCAAACCCAGCCTAGCATGGTTTTCCTGCTTTAATTAGAAAAAACACAAACAATTAATGTGTAATTCAACAAATAATTGAAGAAGAAAAAAGCAACATGTTTGCTGTACCTGACAGCTAAGAAACTGATTTTCCCAACCAAGTAAAAATATGGAATAACTCAAAACCACATCACATGTGGAAACAAATTATTACCAATACTATTAATATAAGTTGTAAAAAAAAACAACAACAAGCAACAAAAACAACAACAACAAAAGACATATTCTTTTCTATTCTTTCTTAAAGAAGATGAAACCACGATCAATAAAGACAGAATGAAGGATACCATAACATCAGAGACTGGAGAAAAATACATGGTGAGTGTTTGAAGTGTGCATAGAAAGTATTGGTTGCATAAATAAATAGGGCTATGGGAAGTGTTGTCATCTCTGGAGGACCACAACTAATGATAGATTTAAGTGGCTTATTGATGACTTATATAAAATAGACTTCCTAACCATTTTACATTATTTCGATAATGTTGTTGCTATTTAAGTAATTTAGAACCTAATAAAGTTATCTTATCATAATATCAAACCAGATTTAACTGCTTAGAGCAGACAATAACCAGCTAATAAGTCAACTTTCAGTGACTTAAAGGGGACCTATTATGCAAAAATCACTTTTATAAGGTGTTTAAACAGTTGTGTGGCTGCAGTGTGTGAAAACAACCAGCCTATAATGGTAAAAATCTGCCCACTAATTTTTTTTATAATACCAATAAATCATATACAGTCTCTCAGAACAAGTGATTCCAGGGTTGCATTTCCTGAAACGTCGTTGTAAGTTATACCATAAGCTGTACTGTACCTTGACGTTAATTTGTGTTTCCCGAAATGTTCTTAATTAACTATACCTTCTGTAAGTCATTCGTTTGTAAGGTTAGTCTGGACCACTCTTAGCTATTATCACTGTTCACAGTTCACTCCACTAGTGGCCACCACTGTGCAAAAAGCTTCTTCACATTTGAATCGATATGGTTGTAATTCTGTGGCAAGAAAAAGTGCAGAACCAAATAAATATTAAAATTTTAAGTTGTAATACACCCAGTGTTCAGTTAGTGCTCAATTAATTTAAGTGTTTTTATGTAACCATTAGGCAGCACATAATTAGCAGTCTATTTAAAGGGAATGAATGTGAAGGGGAGTTTGGTCAAACTATGGCAGCGAGACAGCCAATAGTTGTCCTAAATAAAAGACAGCTGCGTCCGCAGAGCCAGTTAGTGTATGTGCACTATTTCATAAGAGCAAACTTTAGTCCACTGGCTACCATGTCAGAAGATACAATTCTACAAATATTTTGCCACAGGAGCAAATTCAGCAGCTTTTAGATCTTGTTGGTCCAACTTTGTCGAGACAAACTCGACAGAACTACCCCCTAAGCCCGGAAATTCCGCTGCTGGCGGCTCTCCGTTTCTATGCTGTGGGGAGTTTTCTAGAGGTGGTTGGGGATAATTATGGGCTGAGTAAGACCTCGATGTGGTGGTGCATAAACTCAGTCACAAACATCCTGCTCCATCCCGCCACTGATTATATACATATGCCTTTGATGGAGGCACATCAAGGCTTCCATGCCATTGCGGGTGTCCCACCAGTAATTGGTAATGTGATATCCAAGGTTACATTTAGTTTGCAATTTGGATTATTTTATGAATGCAGTGAGCTCCGATAAATGCAATTTCTGCTATTTCTAAAGTGCTTCTATATAATGAACATCGCTTTACCCACTCTATAATGCAGTGAAGGAGCTCCTGTATATCGTAAACAATCAATTCTCGAGCCATCAATATCAGCCAATTCAGCACCACCGTCATGGAAAGCACCTGCTAATGTCACATGTAAGAAGGTTTACTTTAAGCAACATCTTAAGGTATAGTTCAGGGAACACACCTGAGAAAGGTATATCCCTAGTTAAGGTGTACCTTAAGAGTCTTCGTAGCATGCTAAGAGACACCGTTATTGGGAAATGCAGCCAAGAATTCTTCCTAGGTAGACGTCACCATAGGAAAAAAGTCCTGACCTATTAGAATAGACACAGTCCTTAGTGAGAAGCAGCAGTCTGCCAATGAACAAAGGAGCTCCATAGACTCCCTCCATCTAATCTGCTAAAGACACTGTGGTTAAGTTTTATTTTCGAAGGAAATGTACCAGTAAAGTCATGACAATCATTTTACACTGGACTGCATCGCAAACAATGGTAATTTCAATGCTGGATTTTCACAAAGTCTGATTCTGAAAGAGGGATCAGTACCAACGCTTTGCAAATGTCAAATCCAGACAAGCTTTTTTTATAGCTTTTGTAGCTCCACCCACTTCTAAAAAGGGGGTCGGGAGCACCAACTCATAAAGGGACAAAAAGTGGCAACTTAAACAAGCTATAACAAATGATCTGTTGGGTATTTTGAGCTAAAAATTTACATACAAACTCTGGGGACATCAGAGACTCATTTTACATCTTGTTAAAAGGGGCATAATAGGTCCCCTTTAAGCCTGGTGAAGGAGAAGATAAAAAAAAAAGATGAGAGAAGATTGCTCTTTATTTGAGATCTTCTCTCTAGATTGGTGAGTGTTATTGTATTGTTTTAGGGTGTTTGATTTTATGTTCTGTCTTAGCAGGAAAACCATCCTTGTAAAAGTAAAAACAAATCTGATGTTGTTTATTTAATCAACAGGGAAAAAATGAGGACATTGGAACAGCAGGAGTCAGTTCAGATCAATACTTACAAGAAAAGACTGGAAAAATACAGCATCTACTTCACAGACTTCATCTTGAAGGCAGACAACAGAATACACTGACAGCTGCAGATGTTCTTCAGTTAACTGAACATTCATTACACTCCCATGAATCTTGTGCTGAGGAAGAGCTGATTCAGACTTTCCTTCAAAAACTACTAATGATGAATTACAGAGCAAGATACATTAATGTAATTGAGAACAATGAGTACACACAACCAAACCTCAGTGATTCATATGAAGAAAAGCCTGATGTTGACATTTTCATGGAAATGTGTGAGCCTGTTGATGGAAGAAAAACATTTCACTCCGTTCACCCTATGGATGTTCAGATGGCTGTATTTTATTGTGCTGATGGTTTCCTGAAGCAGCTGATGGTGACTAAACTGTCTCAGTGTCAGTATGCTCTGCCTCTGCTTGTTCCTGATCCATTCACAAATCAGATTGAGTTTCCTCTCTGGACATTTAGAGAAATCAACAAGAGCTGGAAGATGAAAAATGCCAACAATGAAACCATCAGTCAAATGCAGCCGGTCTACAAGGCACAAACTCCAATGGTGTTTTTCTTCAGGTTTGGCTCTGTGTCCTCATCCAAGTCTCAGCTGATGAACAGCCTGATCAATGAGAAACACAACACATTCTTCCACAGCAACTGCCCAGGCAGCAGCAAAACCAGAGTCATGATGGATGGAGTGGTGGAGATTGCCTGGTACTGTCCGTCTGGGAAAAACACAGATAAATTCACTGACTGTGTTGCGTTCTGTAATCTACACGATGATGCAGGAGACCATGAGAAACAGCTGCAGATCCTCACTGAAATGGCCTCAGTCAATGTCGTTCTTCTACCACAACTTGAAAGGAATGACAAAAGCACAACAATAATCCAAAACTTGTACAAGAACAGAAAGCCACTCATTTGTCTTTTTACTGAGGAAATGTCAACTCTCACTAAGACACGGAAAGGAAAATATAAGATTGGCTTGAAAGGCAGAAATCAGTCATCTGTATCCGAGGAACTCAGAAGAGCTATAAATGGTTGTCTACTGTCTGATGTATCATGTTCAACTTTCAGACTTGAAGATTTGTCCAAACATACAGACATCAGAGTAGATGAGGAAGCTGATGGTGACTGCAGTAAAGGAAGAGAAGCAGCACAGCAGATGATGAGTTTACTGGAGAATAAAAATCTAACAGAAATCAAAGAATCATTTCTGCCCTGTCAGGGGAATCTGTGGCATCAATGGTGTCAGAAGAACAAAGAACTACATCGACCTCGAGCAGATGACATGGAGATGAAAATAAGTGAAACACAAAAAGAAATGTTTAAAATCCGTCAAAATCAGTATGAATCTGTTAGCAGTGAGTTTATAAAGCTGTTTGTTAATCAGATAAACTCACATGCAGCAAACAAGATGTATTTTCTTAAATGGCTTGGAATCCTCCTGGATGAACATACATCAAAAGACGTTTCTGTTCTTCATCACAAATATGATAAAAAGTGGTCAACCATTGTAAAACAGAGAAAGAATCATGATAAATATAAAGAACTGACAACTAAACTTGAGAGTATATCTAAAGAACTTCAAGCAGCAGCATTTGGTTTGGAGCACATAATGAGGGAGATTGGTCAAATCTATGAATCTTGTTCATCAGTGAATAAGAACAAGGAAGACCTGCAGCTGAACTTCTCTTTTCTCCCGAGTCTTGCAGCAGAAATGATGATCTCTGGATTCCCACTGGAGCTGATGGATGGAGATGCTGCTCATGTTCCTCTAGTCTGGATCTCTTCTGTTCTAGATGAACTCATGCAAAAACTGGGAAACCCGAGAGTCTTTGTGCTGTCAGTTTTAGGGATTCAGAGCTCTGGGAAATCCACCATGCTGAATGCCATGTTTGGACTCCAGTTTGCCGTCAGTGCTGGCAGGTGCACAAGAGGAGCTTTCATGCAACTGGTCCAAGTGTCAGATGAGTTGAAAGCACAGATGAACTTTGACTATATTATGGTTGTCGATACTGAGGGTCTTCGTGCTCTAGAATTGGCTGGAAGATCAACAAGACATCATGACAATGAATTGGCCACATTTGTTGTTGGTCTTGCAAATCTGACATTAATCAACATCTTTGGAGAAAATCCAACTGAGATGCAGGACATTCTTCAGATTATTGTTCAGGCCTTCCTGAGGATGAAGAATGTCAAACTTAATCCGAGCTGTGTGTTTGTGCATCAAAATGTTTCCGATGTCACAGCTGAAGAGAAAAACATGGAGGGAAGGAGACAACTGCAGAAGACACTGGATGAGATGACAAAACTTACTTCTGAAGAGGAAGACTGTGATATTAAATGTTTCAGTGAAGTCATTAAATTTGATGTTCAGAATGATGTGAAGTATTTCACTCAGCTCTGGGAGGGCAGCCCGCCCATGGCACCCCCAAACCCAAACTACTGTGAAAATATTCAAGAGCTAAAGGAATGTATTATTTCTCATGCCTCAAAATCAGATGGAATAATGCTGAAAGACTTAAAACATCGTGTGAAGGATCTCTGGGAGGCTCTACTAAATGAACGATTTGTCTTCAGCTTCAGAAATTCTATAGAGATTTCAGCATACAGGAAACTAGAGACTGAATACAGCAAATGGTCCTGGAGTCTTCGCAGTGCCATGATAGAAACTGAGAACAAACTATACAACAAAATAGAAAATGAAACAATTCATGAGGTTGAGGAAAATGATCTTCAAAGAGAACTGATAAAGCAAAGTGAAGAAGTGAAAAAGTCAATGTCAGAATTTTTTGAAAAAGACGCAGATGCTGCTTTTCTTTCTAAGTGGAAAACATCATTTGAAATAAAAATTAAAGAGCTTCAAGAAAACATTGTGAGAAAAGCAAAGAGAAAGTCAAATGAGATTTTTCAGCTGCATGATCTGAAGAAAAAGATTGATGCACAGAGGACACATCATGAAAATACTCTATATGAAAAGAGCAAAGAACTTGCCTTGAACCTCAAAGAGAAAACAAATGATAAAGAAACTCTTAGGAAGGAGTTTGATTCCTTTTGGGAAAAATCAGAGATTAAGGAAATTGTCAAGGAGATTAAGAGAGCAAACGAGATGATCAATGACCAACACAGAATGTTCAGGAAAGACAATGATCTTGTTCTCTATTTGGAGAAGAGAAGAGATGAGTACTTTAGTATTTTCCAGAAATACTGTCATGGAGCTGCATCAGCTGCCATTTTTGTTGAGATAATTTGTCAGAAACTTAATGAGCCCATTAGGCAGAATGTTTACAAGAAGTGTGCCAGAGATCTGACACATGAAATAAGAAAAAACTGTGAATCACTGAATGGAAACAGATCAAAACTGGAGAAACACATACTGAAGACACTTGCAGAAGAGGAGGATTTTGACAAATATATGATCTACATTGCTAATCCCAGAGATCATTGCAAGAGTTTTATCAGAGATGAAGTCAATAAGTACATCGCTGATAAGTTCAGTGTGAGTGTTTTACCCAAGATGAAGGAGAACATTAAACTTTTGCATAAGATGATCATGGAAGCAGCACATGAATCTACTGAATATGTTCAAGTGAACAGTGGAGATGTTGGTTCGTGGTTGAAGAATTTTTCACAGCAGCTTTCAGATGTGCTGATCATCTCTGAAAAAGATCTCAGTGGATTGAAACATAATGATGTTGATGATTTCAAACTTCTAGAAGATGTAATAAGGAAAGAACTTACTGCAGTAATGTCTGACATCAGCAGTAACTTCAACACAAAAACTTTTCCTGTAAATCTCAACTATAAGGACAGACCCGATGAGATTTTGATTGATCACTTCTGTCAGTGCTGTTGGGTTCAGTGTCCGTTCTGTGGAGTCACTTGCACCAATGCCATAGAAAGCCATGACGGAGATCACAGTGTTCCTTTCCATCGTAGTATTGGACTGAGTGGCATTCATTACAGCAATACATCCAACTTGTCTACTCACATATGCACATCAGCAGTAGCAAACACCAATCTCTATTTTTATGCTGTCGAATCAGAAGATAAAGTCTCATGGACAAAATACAGAAGAGCAGGAGGAGAGTATGCAAAGTGGAGCATCATCCCTGACTTCTCTGAACTGCCCTACTGGAAGTGGTTTGTGTGTAGATTTCAGAAAGATCTTGAAAAACACTACACTAAGACATTTGTGGGACAGGGTGAGATTCCTGATGAGTGGAGGAAATACACAAAACAGGAAGCTTTTGAGAGTTTGGATAAATATGTTTAAATCTTTTTTTTTTTTTTTTGTGCAAAAGCAAAATGATTGTTGCTTAAGTAAAGCCACACTGATATAAATAACAGCCAAACTCTTAGTAAGTTAGAAATGTGATTGCTTGTTAATAAATAAGATCAAGAGTCTTCAACAGGGGGCTGCAACCCCTAGGGGGGTCAGCACCGGTACTGGATTGGGTTCACCGATTAATGTTTGATCACAAATAATATTTTGTTAAAAAATTAAAACATGCGTAAAAAAATAAAAAATTAAAAAAAATAAAATAAAAAATAAACATCACAAGGTCAATTTTAAATATAAGTACCTTGAAACAAAAGCAACAGCACCCTCATTTGATACTGTAATGATATAATATTATTGTCAAAACAGATTTAGCAAATGCTTCATTGCTATGTTGCAAATGTTCCTATTTAGAGTATATTTTTGCAGTGGTGAGAAATATAGGCAATCACAGACATGTTTGTTGATCCACTTCGAGGTGTTTAAGTTAGAATCCACTCACTGCTCAAAATAAATGAGTTTTTCTTCAGTTATGCTCACTCTTGGGAAACCTGTTTTATTAACATACAATGACATGATGTTAGTAAGAGATTCATTATGCAGTGTAGGCAGCTTTATTGATTGCAATGGAATTTTGTGAAATCACAAAATAATGAGTGAGCTTTTTAGTGATTGTAAAGTGAGAAGCCTTTTGCACTTTCAAGGCTATATAGCTATAATCTTTTCAATAAAAGTGTTGTTTTTCATGCTGCTAAGAGGACCGATGGCCAATTACATGCTGCAAAGTTTGCATGATTCACTCTGAAGCTGCAATTGACACAAAAACATGGAATGCCAAATGGCTTATAAATCATTTTAAATGTCTCGTTGTACATTACTATTCTTGTTGTGGTGGAGCTGATGCTTACACATTAAATCTGCACTTTATTAGAAAACCCTCATTAATTTCAGATACTCAGCGATTTGATTCTTAATTGTCCATCTCACAGTAAAATTAAAACTTTGTTTTAAAAATTTGAAGCTGTAGTACAAGTACATGTTTATTTGTCCATCTGGCAGTAAAATTAAAATGTGATATTTACTTTTTTTTCTAAATAAACTTGTAGCTAAAGTTCAGGTAAATGTAAATGTCCATCTAACTGTATGACTTTGGAAATCAATTAAAATAATTTCCAACAACTGCAAACAACTAATCCATTTTGATATTTATTTCAGCAAGGTATATGCTTAATATTTAGGTCTGTTTGACATATTTTGTATTGGGGTCTCTGCTCAATGTTTTTATTGCCTAAGGGGTCCTTGCCCTAAGATGCAGAATAGCCCACCTTCTTCACATACCTGTACATCTCACAATCTTAGATGTAATACAGAGGGATAGCCACTCTGTTCTTTTATGCAACTGATTATAAGAAGTGGGAATGTGAGCAGCAGTACTGCCCATCTTCTTAATTCAAATTCATAACTCTGTGAGGATCACAGTTGGCGAGGTGGGACGTGAGCCGCAGAATAGCCTACCTTTTTTCAAATACATCTCACAGCTTTAAGTGCAATGCAGTGGCAAAACCTCCTTGCACTATTGCACAACATATTTTATGAAGTGGAAATGCGAGAGGCCATGCTGCCAATCTTCTTTAAACAGTATACAAATTTATAACACTGTAAGGTTCTCAGTTGAATCAGTGGGTCACGAGGAGAATAGCCCACTTTCTTCACATACATCTCACAGTCTTAAGTGCAATTCAGAGAGAAAGCCGCTCTGTCCTAATACACCACAGATTATAAGAAGTGGGAATTCAAGAGGCGATACTGCCCATCTTCTTAAAACCATAATACTACTTTGTAACATTGTGAGGACAACAGCTGAAGAAGTGGGATATGAGACACAAAATAGTGCAGAAAAGTGCAATGCAAAGGGAAAGCCACACTGTACTATTCAGCCACATATATAAAGTGGGAATGCGAAATTGCCTTTCTTTTATATAAACAACATACAAGTCATAGAACTGTGAGGATCACAGCTGAAGAAGTGAAATGCACACAGCAGAATAGCCCAACTTCCTGCAATAAAGAGGAAGTCACTCTATACTACTGCGCAACATACAAGAAGTAGGAACACAAGAGACGATATGGCCCATCTTCTAAACCAGGATAAAAATCTATAATATTGTGAAGACCATAGCTAAAGAAGTGGGACACGAGTAACTGTAGCCCACCATCTCCACATACATCTCACAGTCTTAGACACA
Organism: allo-octoploid hybrid of Carassius auratus x Cyprinus carpio; assembly: GCA_024542945.1. Lineage (NCBI taxonomy): Eukaryota > Metazoa > Chordata > Actinopteri > Cypriniformes > allo-octoploid hybrid of Carassius auratus x Cyprinus carpio. The sequence goes on from JANHFF010000657.1 coordinate 72,372, forward strand.
ATACAGAGGGAAACCCACTCTGTTTTATTATGCAACCGATTATAAACAGTGGAATTGTATAATATGAATTCATAACAAGATGTGCAGGAAGCCTAGTCCTAATATGCAAAAGGCTGAACAAACTCTGCCGTCCCTGTAAGTACCTTTCCCCTTTTTCTTTTTTAACAACCTTTTGAACCTCTACCCCCATGACTGGGAAACAAAAAAGGGAACAAGAAAGGAGAACTACATTAAAATATGTATGTATAAAATAAATATGTGACATGGGACCTCAGGGTTTTGATTTACTTTTCTTATCCTCTAATCGGATGGGACTAGTTTTCTAAACCACACTTGAGTTTCAATTCTTACGATTTTCATGTACCAATTTGGACGGGACTAACATCTATGTGTTTATTACAGAGGTGGGAAGGGCTGTTTTGTACATTGCAGAGATCATGCGCTCATACATGCATTGTGAAAAGTCAATCGGATTTAAATTATAACCAAAATTTTACTACGAATACTGTGGTGAAGCAATGTGGCTAGTATTGTCACAGTCTTTAGCAGGTGTGCCCAGGATGGCCAGTCTCCTGTCTATTGTCTGACCCCGCCCATCTTGTTACCACGTTATTTTTTCAGTGGGTTCACCTGTGTCTCCCTCATTACCCTCCTCATTTGCTTCCAGTTTTTTCTCTTTGTGTTTGCAGTCGTGGGTTTTTTCGTTGTCGTATGTGGTCTAATGTATCTGTGTGCTACTTGTTTAACACTAGAACTGCCATGACGGTCAAAATGACCGTTTTGATATGTATATGTACAATAACTTTGTTGAATAAAAAAACAAAATCTTGCTGGTTTGTGACTTTTCATTAAAGTGTTTCTATTTTTACTTACAATAGATTTTATATAAATTACATAAAAGGCAAAAAAAAAAAAAAGAGCATCTCTACCTATTAAAGCCTCTAAATCTTGCGCGATTCTATTGTTCTTTACCGTGGTTTATTGTCTCTGTCAGCGTCTCCAGTACTATTAGCATATGTTCATTTGATTATAAATACAAATTCTTGGACTACAAATTATTATTGACTTTTAAAAAATAGATTTATGTAAGGACGCTGAGGCGGTGTTAGAATCCATGTGCAGTGTTTTAATGAAATCCACAGCAAACAAATCCAAAACAGCAGACAGTGAATCAGAAATGTGAGGCAGGCAGGGGTACATACACAGATAGGCAGTCCGATCCAGGCAACAAAACAGTGGGCAATCCAAAAGGCAGAAAACAGGGTAACCAGGCAAAGATCATACACAAGAAGGCAAACAATGGCAATGGGAATAACGCTCGATAAGGCAGACAGGCTGGCAATATTTCGCGAAGTAACCATGGCTAAGGCTATGCTTAAATGTCCACCAAACAGGAAATGACAGGTGAAGCAGAGGGAGCAGCACACAGTCAGTACTCGGGCGAGGGCTCCCTCTGCTGGCGTGGCGTTACGTTACAGAATCCCCCCCCCTCCCCCCCTACGAGCGACTCCTGGCGCTCTTCGAGGACGTCCCCGTGGTCGCGGTGCTGGACGATCGGGTCTGGCTCGATGAAATTCCTCAATCAATGAAGGATCCAGGATGTCGTGGGCGGCTACCCATGATCTCTCCTCTGGTCCGTATCCCTCACAGTCCACCAAGTATTGGAGCTGACCCCCTCTCCTTTACCGCATATGCCGGGGTTCCATCAATGTCCAGCGGTGGAGGTGGCTCCCGGTTCCTGACGTTGGGGTCAGCATCCGGGTGGAACGGTTTCAGGAGGGAAACATGGAAGGAGGGAGAGATACGATAGTTAACAGGAAGCTCAAGTTCATAAGTGACCGCATTAATCTGTCTTGAGATCTTGAATGGGCCTACGTACTGTGGGCTGAGCTTCCTGCTAGGCAGCCATAACTTGAGGTCCCATGTGGAGAGCCAGACCCTTTGTCCAGGATGGTAGGGAGGATGTGGGCGACGTCGTCGATTAGCTTGAATCTCCTGATTCCTGACAGCTCTTTGCAGACGTACATGAGCGCTGTCCCACACCCTCTCGCTACGGCGAATCCAGTCGTCGACTGCAGGTACTAGTGATGGTTCTCCAGACCACGGGAACATGGGGGGTTGGTATCCTAGCACGCATTGGAACGGTGTAAGACCAGTGGATGAATGCCTCAATGAGTTTTGCACGCACTCTGCCCATGGAAGGAACTCTGACCACCGATGCTGTTCACGTCCACAGTCTTATCTGTAAATCTCCTGATTCAGCCTCTCCACTTGCCCATTCGATTGCGGGTGGTAACCTGAAGTTAAACTGACATTAACCTTTTGAGCGGTACGGTCCCACATATGGGATTCTTATTTCCGTGCCCCTGAGAGTATGGTCCCACATATGGGATTTAGAACGTTCATTGACGTCACATAACTGTCAAATTCAAACTGCATTTTCGCGTGTGGGCTGGCGCTGAGCCAGATAGAGACGTGCACTACACTTGACATATTATCATGTCCAATTTTTTACAGAATGCTTTCCATACCTGGGACGTGAACTGGGTTCCTCGGTCTGAAACAATGTCTTCGGGGATACCGTAAATCCTGAAGACGTTGTGGAACATCGCTTGAGCAGTATCCATAGCTGTGGGAAGACCTTTCAGAGGTATGAGTCTACAAGCCTTGGAGAAGCGGTCAATAATTACTAGGATTGTGGTAAATCCATCAGATGGGGGTAGATCGGTGACAAAGTCTACTGATAGGTGTGACCAAGGTCTCTGAGGTATGGGCAATGGTTGTAACAGACCAGATGGAAGTTCTTTGGGGTTTTTTGACTGTGCACACACAAAACATGACTTGACATAATTTGTTACATCTTTAACCATAGCTGGCCACCAGAAGGAATTTTGCATGAGATGTAGTGTGCGAGAGATACCTGGATGCCTGGAACAAAGTGACGTATGGACCCACTGCATGACCCGTATTTGAAGCCTGGAAGGAACATATTGTTTGTTAGCAGGACAACCCTGAGGTGCGGGTTCGTTGCGTTGTTCTCTCTGAATTTCATTCATCAAGTCCCAAGTGACTGGTGCTATGATGATAGACGGTGGCAGGATAGATTCAGGTTGGTGATCTGTCAGTCATGTCTCCTGGAAAGAGCGTCTGCCTTGCTATTTTTACTGCCAGGACGGTAGGTCACGGTGAATTGGAACCTGGTAAAAAACAAGGACCAGCGAGCCTGGTGAGGATTTAGTCTTTTAGCACTCTTGATGTATTCAAGGTTCTTATGATCAGTGATTACCTGGAAGGGGTGAGTGGAACCCTCCAACCAGTGCCTCCATTCTTCAATGGCCGCCTTCATAGCCAGTAGCTCCTTGTTTTCGACATCATAATTATGCTCAGCATCCGTAAGTTTTCTCGAAAAGTAAGATCAGGGAAAAAGCTTGCCTGGTTGTCTGTGGCGTTGGGAGAGCACTGCACCTATTCTGCAGTCGGAGGCATCAACTTGCAGCACGAATGGCAAGTTGTGGTCAGGGTGTTTTAGGATTGGTGCAGTGGTAAAGCTGTGCTTGAGGTTAGTGAATGCTTGTATAGCTCGGTCAGTCCATTTCAACTTTGACGGTTTACCCCTCAATAGTGATGTCAGAGGTGCTGCTGTGATGCAGAACAACATTGTTTCTTACATTTGTTACAGTTACATTTATTTGTTACATTTATATTATTTACATCAAGCTTTTGAATGGTATAGTATTATATATTGTTATTGAAACTTCATAATATTTCACTTGATTATACATTTAGTCAGGAATAATATTTTGGAAAAAGTCTTTGGAAAAAGTCTAACTAGTAAAATGTTTACACGTTATGTGAAAACTAGTACAAGTATATAAATAAATAAAAAGAGACTTACTCATGTTTATGATCTCTGCTGAATAAAGTGCTTCATTCTTTTTTTCTGAGGAAATCCAAATTATTTCTTATTCCTCTCATCGCGAAGCAAACAGTAAAATAAAAAAAAAAAACTTGAAGAACAATCTCGCTGCGTTGTCTTCTGTTGTGTGGGCGTATACAAGCCGCATGCTTCAGTGAAACATTATCATCTCAAAAGAGCATTCAGCGTGGGGGCATGGTCTCATTAGATAATGAAGGGAGACGTGAAAAACGGACATCGTGTTGTTTTCATATGGATTACTTTATTACAGAATATTTGTTTTCAACAGCACTTGCTTAGTTTAAAAGTAGACATGTCAGGCTTTCTATAGATATCTCTCTCATGTCTCTGTGTTGAGTATTCACTGAGTTACAGTTCATTTTAATGACGCGTTTGTAAATGAAGATCAGCGCAGACAAAGGCTGCAGACAGCACTCCTCGTTTGTTATCTTTATTTTATAAATGCACAAAGTTTTGTTGTTATTATGTCTGTATACAAAAAAAAGTAGACCCTTTACAGATTCGATTGATGTATTGCTCTTATCTGTTTCAAAACTGAAAATGTAATTTAAGTTCTTTTCGGGGTTATCAGGAGAAAATGCCTCAAAACGCGTATATGTGTTAATTGACTCCAGAGGGTTAATGTTGAGCCAGAGTCAATCAGCGCTGTGAATTCAACGAGTCATTTTCAGTAGTAATCTCGCCAATGGTAGTGAGAGATTTAGCATTGGTAATGGAGATGTGATCAACACTCACCCGGCTGTTGTCAGCGAAGTCTCTCCGGGCCTTGAGTGGACACACTGCGTTGCGGTGGCCTGCACTACCGCAGTAGAAACATAACTTCTGAACGACTCGTCTCGATCTCTCTTCAGATGACAGCCTTGTAACTCCTAGTTGCATGGTCTCAGGACTAGCATGATCATTGGCGTGGCTTGATTCAGACATCTGGGTAACTTAAGGGATATGCATGATGCTTGTTGACTTGCTTTGAGGCATACAGCTCATGAAAACCCAAATTCTATTCTCAAAAAATTAGCATATCATGAAAAGGTTCTCTAAACGAGCTATTAACCTAATCATCTGAATCAACTAATTAACTCTAAACACCTGCAAAAGATTCCTGAGGCTTTTCAAAACTCCCAGCCTGGTTCATTACTCAAAACCGCAATCATGGGTAAGACTGCCGACCTGACTGCTGTCCAGAAGGCCATCATTGACACCCTCAAGCGAGAGGGTAAGACACAGAAAGAAATTTCTGAACGAATAGGCTGTTCCCAGAGTGCTGTATCAAGGCACCTCAGTGGGAAGTCTGTGGGAAGGAAAAAGTGTGGCAAAAAAACGCTGCACAACGAGAAGAGGTGACCGGACCCTGAGGAAGATTGTGGAGAAGGACCGATTCCAGACCTTGGGGGACCTGCGGAAGCAGTGGACTGAGTCTGGAGTAGAAACATCCAGAGCCACCGTGCACAGGCGTGTGCAGGAAATGGGCTAAAGAGAAGCAGCACTGGACTGTTGCTCAGTGGTCCAAAGTACTTTTTTCGGATGAAAGCAAATTTTGCATGTCATTCGGAAATCAAGGTGCCAGAGTCTGGGGGAAGACTGGGGAGAAGGAAATGCCAAAATGCCTGAAGTCCAGTGTCAAGTACCCACAGTCAGTGATGGTCTGGGGTGCCATGTCAGCTGCTGGTGTTGTTCCACTGTGTTTTATCAAGGGCAGGGTCAATGCAGCTAGCTATCAGGAGATTTTGGAGCACTTTATGCTTCCATCTATTGAAAAGCTTTATGGAGATGAAGATTTCGTTTTTTCAGCACGAACTGGCACCTGCTCACAGTGCCAAAACCACTGGTAAATGGTTTACTGACCATGGTATTACTGTGCTCAATTGGCCTGCCAACTCTCCTGACCTGAACCCCATAGAGAATCTGTGGGATATTGTGAAGAGAAAGTTGAGAGACGCAAGACCCAACACTCTGGATGAGCTTAAGGCCGCTATCGAAGCATCCTGGGCCTCCATAACACCTCAGCAGTGCCACAGGCTGATTGCCTCCATGCCACGCCGCATTGAAGCAGTCATTTCTGCAAAAGGATTCCCGACCAAGTATTGAGTGCATAACTAAACATAATTATTTGAAGGTTGACTTTTTTTGTATTAAAAACACTTTTCTTTTATTGGTCGGATGAAATATGCTAATTTTTTGAGATAGGAATTTTGGGTTTTCATGAGCTGTATGCCAAAATCATCATTATTAAAACAATAAAAGACCTGAAATATTTCAGTTGGTGTGCAATGAATCTAAAATATATGAAAGTTAAATTTTTATCATTACATTATGGAAAATAATGAACTTTTATCACAATATGCTAATTTTTTGAGAAGGACCTGTATAACACAAAAGTGTTAAAATGTGCGGATGCAATGCTCATGATATACCAGGGAAAGCCGAGGAAGAATGTGTGCATTTTGAGCTCCGTGCACACAAGCGTGGGCATCACAGATGGGCCGAAAGCAAAGCTGGAGTCTGTGATCTATTACAACAACACCAAGTATGGGGTGGATGTCCTAGATCAGATGGCACGGGCATACTCTGTGAAAGGCGGTACGCGTAGATGGCCAGTGGCTGTATTTTACAACATCCTCGACCTTGCTGGAACCAATGCCCACATCCTCTTCAAGGAGTGCACCAGCAGCAATATTGCCTGGAGGAAGTTCCTGCTGCGACTGGCAGAGGAGATGAGAGCGGAGTTCATTAAGGGAAAAAGGGCAGCATCGCAGTTGACACAAGGTCCCAACCAAAAGCAAAATCAACCCCCGCAACTGACACCAAAATGTAGACAGTGCCAGGTGCGGAGAATCTGCAAACAAAATAAAATGCACAACACCTGCTGCAAATGCCACAAACCAGTGTGTGGAAATTGTGCGAGAAGAACAGACGTAACTTGTGTTGACTGTGAATCTTAAATAGCCGAGCACGATATAGATATATTTATTTAATATAAAATTTGTAGCGTAATTGTTTTATAGTTCCAAATTTCGTTTGTGACTCTTTTAACTTTAGAGCTGCTTGATTCCAACTTATGTTCTGTGTTATAATGTATCATAAATGTTGTAACATTATTTTTTTCATAATCAAATAGATCATTTTAAATGTTATTTTGTTGTTCTGAGTTATGTAAAATAAATACAGAGAAATACTGAATATGCAATAATTACATTTTACTATGAAATGATGCGAATATTTCTAAATTTATAATTATCATTTTTAACTAAATAAAAAATGTACATGTTGGTGTTACTTGTTTTTTTAAAAGACACAGTTAAAACATTAATCTCTCATTTGGGCAATTTATTTAGAGATTATAGAGTTTATAATATAGCAGTAAAAATGACCGCTCACGGCTGTTCTAGTATTTTTGGAATTCTGGCGCTTCTAGTGTTAAGCCTGCTCTGCCTGTTCCTGTGTGGCCTTCCCTCGCCTTGCCAAGCTGCGCCCTGTACTGGTCTTCCTGACAGATTTTCCCCCTTGGGGTAGCTTTTGTTAATTTTGTTTATTTTCATCACTAATGAAGAGCCTGGTTATTGCATCTTTAAGTCCTCACCTCATCTCTCCATATGGTCCATGACAGAACGAAGAAGCCATTAGAGGATTCAGCAGAAGATGGGATTATTTTTGTTTCCGACTCCCATTGAGCAGGAGACCATCTCCAAGGTCATACCATTGGCCAGAGGACTGCTACTATGCCATCAGAACTATCGCCCTTTTGAAATATATGCTCAAGCCCTTCTTGATAAAACTCCTTTCTCGCTGTACTGGATAGATAACCTGTTGATTTTTAGGAGCTGGACCCCCTGTTCTTCCCACCTCCCAGCCTGTGCCCATTCCCACCAGTTTGCCTCATTCTCAAAAGAGGAGGAGGAGAGCTCCTCTGGTGGTCTAAAGTCCGGTGGTCCTGGACGAGCCGACTCCAGGAGTCTCAAGTCTGGTAGTCCTGGAGGACCCGGCTCCGGTGGTTCCAAGTCCGGTGGTCCTGGAGGACCCGACTTAAGTGGTCTCAACTCCAGTGGTCCTGTAGGATCCGACTCCTGTGGGGCCAAGTTCAGTGATCTTGATGGACCTGACTCTGGTGGTCCCAGAAGTTACTGAGCAGTCCACTCTCTTTGTCTCTCCCATGATCATTGCTCTGCTGGCTCCACCTATGGGCCTTGCCCTGCAGGTTCTACCCAGGCTCCTTGCTTTGCCAGCTCCAACCAAGCTCCTTGCCCTGCTGGCCCCACCTGAGCTCTCTGCTTTGCTGGCCAAACTTAAGCTTCCTGCTTTGTTGGCCCAGGATCCTGCTACAGAGCCAACTTCAGTCCGGGAACATTCAGAGTCAACTCCAGAGCCCGCTCCAGTATGGAAGCCATCAGAGTCCACTCATGAACTCACTCCAGTCCGGAAACCTTCAGAGTCCACTCACGAACCCACTCTAGTTCAGGAGCCCTCAGAGTCCACTCTAGAGCCTGCTCCAGTCCGGGAGCATTCAGAGTTCTTCAGAGCCCGCTCCAGTCCAGGAGCTCTCAGAGTCCACTCAAGAAACCGCTCCAGTCCGGGAGCCTTCAGAGTCCACAAAGACCACAAAGTTTACCTCTCTGTGCTCTCTTTTTCAGTTCCGCCTGATTCACAGTGGTGGTTCTCTTCTCCATCTGCTCTGCTGTGGTGGTCTTCTGCTCCGACATGATGGTCTGCAGCTTTGCCGGCTCTGCCTTGGCCTCCCACTCTGCCGGCCCCACCTTGGCCTCCTGCTCTGTCACCCCTGCCTTGGCCTCCCACAATGCCAACCCCACCTTGGTCTCCTGCAATAGCAGTCCCACCCTGGCCTCCTTCTCTGCTGGCTCTGCCATGGTCACTTTCTCTGCCACAGTCTCCAGCCCCTCTCCCACTCCACGGGCCTGGCCTGTGAAACAGGTGATTCTGTCCCCCGCACTTTTTTTGACCCACTGTTAATATTTCCACCCATGTTCTCACACAGACAAAAAAAAAATGCAAATAAATAAATTGTATAAACAGTTGATGATAGTAGATGATAATGGAATAGAATTGAGTAAGATGCAGGGATGTACTAGGATGGAGGGGTAACAAATAAATATAAGGATATTGCACATTTTTATTGCATAAGTGGGGAACATTTAACTGTTCATGAGGGAGATTGCCTGGGGGAAGAAACTGTTCTTGTGCCTGACTGTCCTGGTATTTGTGGCTCTGAAGCACCGGCCAGATGGCAAAAGTTCAAAGATGGGGTAACTTGGATGTGAGGGATCCAGAGTAATTTTCTGAGCCCTTTTCCTCACTCTGGATGTATACAGTTCAGTACAGTTCTTGAGCAGTCCAAACCGTTCTCTTTAGTCTTCTGATGTCTGATTTTGTAGTGATCAAATTTCCATGTTATTATTTAACCTACTGTAATGCCGCATCTAATGTTACACTGGAAGCGAGCGATGTAATCATGTAATCATATTTATACTGTTAGTATTTCATAAGTAATGTGTAACTATATTAAGATTATGTGGTATGCATGACCTACTGTGTTTGGCAACAATATTATGATTTAGAACAAGTTGCCTTATTGTAATAACAAAATATATGATGCAGTATATTTTACACTACATACTGGGTACTTATTGTATTATTACAACATATATCTTACATGACATTGATACAAATAGTAAACTGTAGTAGGCCTATACTATAGTATAATTTAGTAATTATAGTAAAGTTAAAATCCACCATAGTTGAGATTACTAAAGTATGGGGAAATTTACCTGATAAAAGAGCATTGCATATGGTCATCTCAGCAGCGAATCATGTCCGTTGAGGTGCAGTTCAGTGGAAAACTACTTTACCTGTTTTCAGCTGCTCCCAGCATATAGCATATAAATATAACATCATAATACATGTCACGCTACGCTGCTGGAAGGAACACGGAGTCGAGAGTAATTGAGAGAGTCTTTATTAATCCAACACAGGGGTAAATCAAACATGGTGACCAATGGTGGCAGAGCAGGTGGAGGAGGAGCCCGAGGCGGAGACGGAAAGCCGAAGAGCCAGGGTGATGGGGAGGATCTGGAGGTCCTAGGCGGAACCGATGGTGCTGGTGACCGATGCAGAGATTTGGATCCAGGAGGCTGCGGTGGAGCCAGAGCAACAGAGGACTGAGGTGGAGCCAAGGGGATGAAGGAGCCTGACGGAGCCAGAGGGATGAAGGGACGAGGTGAAGCCAGCGGAGTGGAGTCCCGAGGCGCAGGATGGTCGACGCCAGACGAAGGCAGAGCTGGAGGGATGAGGGAGCCAGGCGGAGCTTGTGGACTGACGGGCCACGACGGAGAGGAGGGAGCTAGGAGCCATGGTGGAGCCGACGGGTCAACGGGCCGAGGCGGAGTCCAGGCCTCAAAGACAGGAGGCAGAGGTGAGGGAGACTTAGAGCACAGCGACGCTGTAGGATGGCAGTCCCGCGGAGCTCACACCGCAATGATGGTGGGCTGAGGGCGAGCAGAGGTCCTGCCAGATGACAGCGGTGGAGGAGGGAAGAGCGGGTGAGAGGGCGGGCATTTTTGAGGAGCGGCCACAGGAGGGCACATTCTATGAGCTGGCACTGGAGGACACATTCTAGGAGCAGGCGCTGGAGGACACATTCTAGGAGCAGGCACTGGAGCGAGCTCTGGGGCTGGAGCCGACACTGGAGCAAGCTCTGGGGCTGGAGCCAACACTGGGCTTAACTGGGGAACAGAAGCCCATCATGGGCTTAACTGGGGAACAGGAGCCCATCCTGGGCTTAAGTCAGGAAAAGGCACTGGAGAATTGGAAGCCCCCTCAGGGCTGGATGAGGAAAACAAGGATAAAGCAGGGCTGGACGGGACCAGCGGAGACGTCAGAGAGAGGAGAGGGGGCAGTTCATTCTCCATTTCAGATTCCCAGCCTATAAAATCCACCTCCTCATTTTGGCCCTTTTGACATTCCATATTCTGCTAACCCTCAACCGCGATGCAGGGGGCGGAGCTCCTCTCCACGCTCACCCTGTCTGTGTCATTCTCCCTCGTGGCAGGCGGTGTTGCTGGCTCACGCACCTGGTCTGACGGCACGGCGTCTAGCTCCGTGGCGACCCTCAGCTCTGTCGCTCTATGCGGCGATGGCTCGTCAGTTGCGGCGGGCTCTGGCTCTCCATCAGCGGCAGGCTCGGGCATGCGCTCCGCACATCGGGGAGATGGTGGGCTGGGCTCTGGGTCTGGAGTGGACCTGGCGAGATCCTACATGGGGCAGACGGTGAGAGGTGACCCGTTTCTCGCCAGAGTCCACTCCACTCCATGCGGTGAATTCCTCCCAAGGACCATCTTTGGACGACAGCGCTCTGCACGTAGTGTTGAGGCTGCCGTTATAGAACGCACAGAGCGCGTCGTCCGTGTAGGTGGTGAGATGAGCTAGCAATATAGGTACTGCCTAGTCCGGCTCCAGCAGGAGGAGGAATTCGGGGCGAAGGAGGGGATCCATGAAACACAACAGAAATAAAAGGACTGAAGAAAACCGGAAAACAAACGGAGGGTAAACACCTTATTAAAACTTTTGAAGGTAAGGTCTTCTGTCACGCTACTGTGCCGAGAGTCGAGAGTAATCAAGAGAGTCTTTATTAATCCAACACAGGGGTAAATCCAACATGGAACACAGGAGGAAGACACACATATGTAACTGGTAGACCTGACAAACACAGACTGAGCAGACATGGGTTTTAAAGACAGGCTAACAAGGGACTAAGGAGACACACCTGGGAACTAATCAGACACACCTCTGAACTAATCAATTAAGGAGGGACAAAAACTGGGTCACACAGAACATGGGGAATGGAACACATGCAGGGAAAACACAACATAATGAGCCCAGGGGTGTGACAATACACATGTACATTTACCGAATTGATGTGTTTTTGATAGCTGTAATGCTGTTGGTGCACTTGAGCTTCCATATGTAGTTTGAGGCAAGTAGAATAAAATGTACTACAACATTACTATGCAAACATACACCCTTGTTACGTGTAGTTACTGTGTAAATGTAACATCTGCGGGCTTTAATCTAAAGTGATGCCTTGTTACCCTCTTGTTATGTGTAGTTGCTGTGTAAGTGTAACATCCGTGGGCTGTAATCTTAAGTGATGCCTTGTTACCCTCTTGTTACGCGTAGTTACTGTGTAAGTGGAACATCTGCGGGCTGTAATCTAGTCATCCCTTGTTTCCCTCTTGTTACGCGTAGTTACTATGTAAGTGTAACATCCGTGGGGTGTAATCTAAAGTGATCCCTCGTTGCCCTCTCGTTACGTGTCCTTACTGTGTAAGTGTAACATCCGCAGGCTGTAATTTAATGTGATCCCTTGTTACCCTCTTGCTAAGTGTAGTTTCTATGTAAGTGTAACATTATGCAGTCTTAGTTATGCTGCAATGGATGGATGTGTTTCAAAGTTATTAACAATGAAATGTATTACATTGTTAAATGCAAGGTCCAAAGACCTTAAGTTAAAGAAATATTTTTATTATTTAACAAAATTGTAAAATTTAAATTAATTTTTTTTTATCTTTTCCAAGAACAGAATGCAGTAAAAACAAATTTGCAACCACTTTTACAAAATACAAAGAACAGTAAACACACACACACACACACACACACACACACACGCAAACAGACAAACACAAAATTATGTTCTACATTTATTTTTAATAGGCATATTATCAATTTAACAAAATTCTGGAGATCTTTTGCATATGCTTGCAAAGTTGTCCCTGCAGTATATGAGGGAGCAGGAAAGTCCTCCCCCTCTGATGCAGTTTTCACCTGTGATCACAATTAGAGAATATAGCTGCAAGCAGCGATGCCGGGGCCAAGCCCTGAAGAGCTGTAGCCGAGAGCGAGCTGGAGGAAGAAAAATGGCAAAAACAGAATGCACGTCAGGACAACAGATCGGTTCAGAAGTAGAGAAGTTTAAAATCGAACAGAACTTCAGATGAGAATGACCAAAAGCACGTTTTTAATTTAATGCGAACATACACAGAAAATGCAACATCTGGAACAGAAGCAACCTTCACCACCCTGGATTCGAACCCACGACTTCACAGGTTCGGAGCCAGTGCCTTAGCAGAGTGAGCCACATTAGTTGACACACATTTGACAAGCCACAGAAGCGAGGTTAAGGTGTGAGAATGATCTCTCAAAAGCCCGAATTAGCATTTTAGCCAGATTAGCATGCTAAGCTAAAAAATGCTAACGTTGCTCAAAGTTAACCAGACCCATTAGAATGAATAGAAACGTGTTAGCTTGTTAGCTAATTCGCATGCTAAGCTAACTAGCACAAATCAACTAGCACAGGCACAGTCAACTTCAGAGATGTACATGTCGGGAACGGGAGTGTAAATCAAAAATCTGTTCAGTAATTTCTGTCCGGCTCGGTCTGAAGATCGTCTGATAAAATTTTGAACAAAATTGAACAAGATTTCAGGGAGGAGTAGCGAAAAAACGTTTTTTTCATTCCATTCAATATGGCGGACAGACACCATGTTGGAAAATGACAAATGAGACATCATCAGATTCGACATAACCCAAGCAACGAAATGACATAAAATAACAAAAATCGATCAACGATTTCAAAAGTTATAAGGGGTTTTGCAAGAATCGTTATATCTCTTGAACACTGGGTGGCGCTGTCTTCAAACTTCCGGTTACCTCCGGCACATGGTGTTGATGACGCCTACCGATTTTTGTGCAGATTTGTCCAGTAGATCAAAAGATATTGCAATTTATGACAAATTTCAAAATGGCAGACAGGTGGTCCAGGTGGTCTTGACAAAATTGACATCCACAGATTCAGAATGACCCAAAGAATCCATAGACACCAAGATCATAATTTTCTGACGAATTGTTCAGAATTCTGATATCTCAGGACCCATAGGTGGCACTGTTCCCAACTTTGGCATGGACCCTCAGATCATGGTGTTTATGAAGTGTACCAAGTTTTGTGTCGATTGATCAAAGTTTGGCCGAGATACAGCCTCTGAACCAATTTCAGGTCATCCATTGTTAACTTCAAAGCCTCATAACTATTTTTTTGACCAGTAGGCGCGAAAATTCTGTTCAGTCATTTCTATGCGTCTTGGTCTGAAGATTATGTGAGCAAATTTTGGGAACAATTAGGCCAAATTTGAAGGAGGAGTAGCGAAAAACGGAATACTGTACTTTTCAAAATGGCCGCTACTTTAAGGGGCGGAGACTTAATGTAAGGTATTGAATGTAATCTCCATGAAGAGAGTGATCAGGTGTACTAAGTTTTATTTTCGTAGAATTAGGGGTTCAGGAGTTATTACAATTTAAATGTTGAATTTTTGAACTGCTGGTGGCGCTATAGAGTTTGGCCTAGAGACCCCATTGTTGGTCAGGTCACTATTCATGGCCATCACTATAAGTGTGCCAAATTTCATCATTTTCTTATGTTCCTTTCATAGGGCTGCCATAGACTCCCATTGGAGAAGAAGAAGAAATCCTACAGAAACAATAGGCGCTGAAGCCCTTCGGGCTTGGCCCCTAAAAAATACATTGGAATAAAAAGGACTTTTGTGAGGACTCTGTGTCACAGCAATGTTTCAAGGCAAATCTGTAAGAGTTGCCAACACTGTGATATGGTAAAGCAATAAATAATAAAATAACAAAGGACTACAAAACGTACACAGGTAAAAGGAAAAAACAAACAAGAACTTAATATTTAAACAAAATAGAGAATATGTGACAGTCAGTAGGTTACGGTGAACTCCACTCTGATGGGCTCCAACTCACCTTAACCCCTGGGTATACCCTGTACCTTACAACTTTCTTTTAACTATGTTTATACCATAGTTAAAAAAAGAAACATTGTTACTATAGTTAAACCATGGGTACCACAAAACAGCCATGATTGTACTACAAAACCTGTGGTTAAAACCTCTTCAGCCCTGTTGCATATTTTGCATTTTAACAGAATTAGGCATACCTGAATTAGGCATACCCACAAACATTACAGTACATTTATAAAAAAAAATAGCCTCTATGTACAGAAAACCTGGTACCACTTTATATTAAATACAGAGTTCTGGCATGAAACTCTAGATGGCGCAGTCTGATAGGACTAACTCAGTCTGACCTAATGACATCATTCGCATGTTGCACAGCTGATGATATTGGGTTATTCAGATGTGTTATATGTGCAGCAGCAGTATTTCCTACATGCTCACAGCAGCATGTTGTGGATGTATTGGAACTGGCAAATCTCTGTACTTGCTCTGCCGCAGCAGTGTAGCAGATCTATTCCGCCAAGACCAAATACATTAACATTGTCATGTACATTACCATGTAAATCTCTCAGAGAGTTGTTATGACAGAACTGGCTTTAACTACTATGTACTTGACCGAAAACCCTCTAAATTTTAAACCTTGGTGTTGTTTTAATGTATTTGTTCATAAGTTTATGACAAACACAAATGAAAAAAAATCCTGATAAGTTACTTACCGGTATGTCATCCAAGATGTCATGTCTTTCTTTCTTCAGTCGCAAAGAAATGAAGTTTAGTTTTTTTTTTTTTTTTTTTTTTTTGAGGAAAACATTCCTTAAAATGTTTTTCTTCATACAGTTGATTTTTAAGGTGGCCAGTGGACTGAAGATTAAAAATGTAGTTTCAGTGCAGCTTCAAAGGGCTCTACACGATCCCAGCCGAGGAAGAAGGGTCTTATCTAGCGGAACGTTCGGTTATTTCCTAAAAAAGTTACAAATTATATACTTTTTAACCTCAAACGCTCCTCTTGTCTAGCTCTGCGTTAACTCTGTTTTTTTTCCGGTTCATGACAGTTAGGGTAGGTCGAAAAACTCCCATCTCCTTTTCTCCAACTTCAAAATCGTCCTAAAATACAAGTACGGTCTCGTACACTATCGCATACGTTGTCAGTGTCATGCGCTTGCTTAGACCTTTGTTGTGATAAACAGTAAAGTGTGTTCAAGCACTAGCATAGACAGTGTAAAGAAATACCCTTTGAGAGAAGCAGTTAAATCAGCGGAAGTTAAAAGCAGATCGTAAGTGTATTTATTTCTTGTCTCATTAGGGTTTAGCGCAGTTGTCGTTGCTAGGAAACGCTTGTTTGTTTACTGTGTTGAGGCGTGCTGTGTTTTGTCTTGTACTCTATCGCATGCGTTGTCAGTGTCGTGCGCTTGGCTTAGACCTTTGTTGTGATAAACAGTAAAGTGTGTTCAGCTGAATTCAATTTCGTTTTGTCTGACGGGTATAAAAAAAAAAAAAAAGGTAAGTATACCGCGGCACCGGTCGTGGTCGCGGCAGCCCTCCTGTTAAGCCCTGCTCGTGTGAAGACTGGAGAGTGTAAAGACCATCGACTCTACTGTGCAACTCAACCGGGCAGGGACACCGGCAAGGGATATAAGTATTGTTTTGATTAATAATTTTTTTCCTTCTACTTGTTCCACTTCTGTTTCAGTTTGTATAACCAATTCTTACTATGTGTTTCCAGATCCCTACTATCACTACCACTCGCAAACCAAGCATCACACAATGTAGGCAGTGCAATCTTAAAAACCTGCACACTTAACAACTACTGCTACTCACAAATCAGGCAACCAACTGGACCTTATTTACACACGACACTGCTCCACTGATCATGTACTGGTTACTCCACTGCACACCTCAGATCACTTCCTCCTCACTCTTAACCTCAACATGGTTCCTGACACATCCCTTACCCCTCCACATGTCATCTTTCGACGTAACCTCACTCTCACCCTCCCGGCTATCTGCAATAGTTTCATCTTCGCTTCTTCCCCTAAACTGTTAGCATCTTTTGATGCTAACAGTGCTACTGATACTTTCTGCTCCACTCTTACATCTTGTTTAGACACTGTTTCCCCCTTGTCTTCCAGGCCAGCCCGTACCACCCCTTCAGCCCCTTGGTTATCTGATGTTCTACGTGAACATCGTTCTAAGCTTAGAGCTGCTGAAAGGGTGTGGCGCAAATCCAAAAATACTACTGACCTTAATGTGTATCAGTCACTCCTCTCTTCCTTCTCTGCTAATGTCTCCACTGCTAAAAGGACATACTACCATAACAAAATTAACAATTCGTCTAACTCGCATGCTTTTTAAAACATTTTCCTCGCTCCTTTGTCCTCCTCCTCACCCTCCTGCTTCATCTCTAATAGCTGACGACTTTGCCACGTTTTTCATTAATAAAATTAAAAACATCAGTGCACAATTTCCCACACCACAATCCATCAAGCACATCTCACCAGTAAACATACAATCATTTACATCTTTCTCTTCACTCTCTGAGGCAGAAGTCTCCAAACTCATCCTTTCTAATCATCCTACTATGTGTCCGCTTGATCCTATTCCATCTCATCTCCTTCAAGCTATTTCTCCTGCAGTTGTACCTGCACTCGCTTACATCATTAACATATCCCTCCACACTGGTGTTTTCCCCTCATCATTTAGACAGGCTTGTATAATCGCACTACTTAAGAAACCCACCCTTAACCCAACTCTTTTAGAGAACTACAGACCGGTTTTCCTTCTTCCTTTCATTGCAAAAACACTTGAACGAGCTGTGTTCAACCAAGTCTCTGCCTTTCTCACACAGAGCAACCTCCTTGACAGCAACCAATCTGGCTTCAGAAGTGGACATTCTGCCAAGACTGCCTTGCTCTCAGTTGTTGAAGCCCTAAGACTGGCAAGAGTGGAATCTAAATCTTCAATACTTATTTTGCTTGATCTATCCGCTGCTTTTGACACGGTTAACCACCAGATCCTGCAAAGGGCATCTCAGGAACCGCACTCCGCACTCAGTGGTTTGAGTCTTACCTATCAGATAGGTCCTTCAAAGTATCTTGGAGAGGTGAGGTGTCCAAGTCGTAACATCTAACTACTGGGGTGCCTCAGGGCTCATTTCTTGGACCACTTCTCTTCTCTGTCTACATGGCATCAGTAGGTTCTGTCATTTAGAAACATGATTTTTCATACCATTGCTATGCTGATGACACTCAACTCTACCTCTCATTCCATCCTGATGATCCGATGGTAGCTGCTCGCATCTCAGCTTGTCTAACAGACCTTTCTTCAACTCAACCTTGCCAAGACAGAACTGCTTGTGGTTATAGCGAACCCATCGTTTCATCACAATTTCACCATCAAGTTAGGCACATCAACCATAACTCATTCAAAAACAGCCAGACACCTTGGAGTTATGATTGATGATCAGCTAACCTTCTCAGACCACATTGCTAAAACTGTCCGGTCCTGCAGATTTGCTTTATTCAACATTAAGAAGATCAGACCCTTTCTTTCGGAACATGCTGCACAACTCTGCACAACTCCTTGTTCAAGATCTTGTTCTGTCCAGGCTAGACTATTGCAATGCTTTCTTGGCAGGTCTTCCAGCCAGTTCTATCAAACCTTTCCAATTAATCCAGAACACGGCAGCAAGATTAATTTTTAATGAGTCAAAAAGAATGCATGTCACACCTCTGTTTATCAATTTGCACTGGCTACCAATAGCTGCTCGCATAAAATTCAAGGCATTGATGTTTGCCTACAAAACCACCACTGGCTCTGCACCCCTTTACCTGAATTCATTACTTCAGACTTATGTGCCCGCTAGAAGCTTGTGTTCTGCAAGTGTACATCACTTGATTGTGCCATCCCAAAGAAGCACAAAGTCACTTTTACGGACTTTTAAATTAAATGTTCCCTCCTGGTGGAATTGACCTGCCCAACCCAATCCGAGCAGCTGAATCCTTAGCCATCTTCAAGAATCGGCTTAAAACACATCTCTTCCATCTTTATTTGACCCTCTAACTTTAGCACTCACTATTCTAATTCTATTCTTAAAAAAAAAAAAAATCTAACTAACTTTCTAATCTTTTTGTATTCTATTTTCTTTTCATTTATTATACAATTATAAAAAAATGACCTCTAACACAAGCTTGCTATATTCCTTTTCTATTGTATCTGTTTTCTTTTTATTTATTTAAAAGCCCTTGCTACGTATACTGCATTTAAGCTATCTGAGACTTGTTATAGCACTTATATCATTGCTCTTTTGTTGATTTTGATTGCTCCCATTGTCCTCATTCATAAGTCGCTTTGGATAAAAGCGTCTGCTAAATGACTAAATGTAAATGTAAGTACTGTGGCTACCTCTTTGTGTTTATGGACTTTTGGCCTTACTGTATTGCTGAAGCAACTCTTTGGGTGTATTTGGAGTGAAATCTTCATGCTGACCAGACATCCAAGTTTAAGATATCATCATCATCAGCTTTCATAATTCTGCTCATCTACAGATAGAACTGGTTTCCTTTATTTTATGAACTGTTTATCTCAACCTGCAGTGAACTGTGCTGACCATTTCATTTCTTCAACATAAACATGTGCATGAACATTTACTGCCAAACCATGAGTGGAGCACAAGTACTATTTAGCACAAGCTAAACAGGATAACAAGCGGATGTGGTTAATGAACGGTATTGGCAACTAATGGGAGTAACTATAGTAACTAACAAGCAGAGGGGTTGTTCCAATAAGTGTCCAGGGCAACAAACAAGGGAACAGAGCAGCAGCGAAACAAGAGGGGACAAGGCAATGATGTGGAATAGATCAATAGTATTATTATATAAATAATATATAAATTATATAGATCATATAAATCACTAAGAGCCAGGAAATTGCATCTTTAATTGTATTTTACTTGGAAGCGACCTCTAATTAGTAGCAAAAGAAACTGACCCTGCGTCTCAATGTTCATACTATCCATCCTAAATAGTATGTGAGACTAGAATAAGTGTGTCCCAAAGCATAGTATGTTGAAAAGAGTATGCCAGATGTCCCCGGATGGTCTACTATTTCAGGTTGATTTTTTAAAGTGTGGATCCGTGCACACTCTAATGTCTAAAATTGCCCACAATTTGGTGAAGGATTTGCTTTGGTGAAGGATTTGGTTCGGTTAGGTCAACGGTTAGGTAGAGAGATTTACAAAAAGGGGTTTAAGTTAATAATAATCAACATTTAACCTAGTAAAAATATTTATTTATTGTTATCCGTGTTATATTTCATCGGCAACAGCAATGTGAACTTTCATAAATATCCAATTGGTCGTTAACTTTTAAATGCATCATCATGCACAAAATATGAGCAGAATTCTCTGCTTGAAACGACTGACAGATCAACAAGCTACTTATTTTCTCTCCAGTATGGTAGGAAGTTAACTGAAATGCAATGTGGAGGATGTTAACTGTGACAAGATTGACAGGCCAATTTACATTGACAGGGTGCATGTATCTATGCTAAAACAGTAGAGCTACTTTAAAGCCTAACTGCTTAAAACCCAGGGTTGGGACAAACTAATCTGAATCTTACCTGCTAGCCACCTAAATCAGCTTCATATGCTTGAGCTTCATATGACATGATCCACAGTTTATGAATAGATGTGGTCGACTACATGAAAAGTGTTTCTGTTGCTACATGTAAACGTCTGTCTGTTTATTTGACAATTATTCCATTGAATTCACATCGTGTAAGCGTCACGAGATGTGTCACTAGTGGGAGGACTGGGGGATTTAATTTATATTTAACAAATAATCCATAAACCCCCTCCTTCGACCAACAAGCCAATTATTTGGGTCTATAGACCCTTCCCCAAAAATGCATCTAACATTTTAAAAAGGCAGAATAGGCCTCTGATTCCATGGCAACCCAAGAAAATGATCTGAAGTCATCTGAAACACTGGTTTTATTGCCCAAAGGAATGAAGGCAGAGTAATTCTCACTACATTTCCCCAAAGAAAAGACACAAAATGTCCATAGAAAAGGACTCTTCTCTAATTAATTCATAGGCAAACTTTCAGTGAACTTTCTTTGAATGAACACACACATCCTAAGGTCATTGTGTATATTATTATTGTTCTTGTATATTGTCTTTTGTATTGTATACTTTTTTATGCATGCTTATGATAGAATCAATAGTAAATATAACCTCACCTATATATGTTTGGTCTCTATGAATTCATATTCTGACAATCTAAATGACAGTTTATATTTTTTTATTTTTTGTTGATACCTATGCAAAATATTAGTGTTCTAATAATCTTTAAGAGTTTTTGCATTGACGCCCAATCCATTTACATACTGTATGCAAAATTCCATGCTCGAATGCAAAAACTCAAATTTTTCCTCCAAAAATGAAAGGCACCATTGGCTCCCAGAGGTGTGACCTCCGCAGAATTTAAAAGGCCTCACATCAGTGACCCACAGTCTCTAGCTTCTTTTAGATTCTGAGAAGATGAGGATTCTGAACTAGAATTCTTCTAAGGACCCCTAAGTTTGTGCCTGGCTGTTGCCTTTTATTTCCATTCACTAAAGATCCTCAAATTTCAGCTGATGTCTGAGCTCTTCTCTCATCACCTTCACCTGGGAGAAAATTCTCCCAATCACCACAGAGTCAGAATAACATCCTTGGAGTTCATCACTTTTCAAACCCAGAACCACATGATCACAAATCCAACACCACCAAACGTTTTAATGCAAGTATCATACATTTAATTAAACGAAACAGAGGATTAGTATAAGCTGTAGACCCCGTTGTAAAATGGTGTTGATGGTTCAGTCCGGTGATTAGCTGACTCGTGTTCCATAACTGCATTTTTTTGGTTTCTCAAATGGTTTCATTCATCCACTTTAACCCTCTAGGGTTGAAGCCCGCAGTCTGTCTATTATTCTCTTGCTGACCGTAAAAAGAAATGGAAGCATCAGCGCAAGTTCTACTAGGAAGACTTAATGCCACGTCACATATTACAATTAAATCTAGCCAATCGGCACTCAACAAGAGGAATATAAAAGCCCTATACTCATCTTCATTGTATTGTGCAGACACGTTTTTTAAAAGGAAATGGTGGTGCATTGAACACCCTGTTCTGATGACGCAGGAGTTGCAAATATGGCAGCTGAGAAGGCCATTCTTTGTGTTCTTTTTGAAGAATTTCGGAGCCTGACCAAATCTCAAATATGTGTTTAATAGTGCAAAATACGTTCAATGTTACTGTCACTGGCCCTTGCCCTCCAGAATAAAAGAGAAAATCCCAATCGAGTGAAGGGATTTGTGGAAACTGTGGTTTCTAATTATTGCGATCCAACATTTGCCTCGCATTTCGGGATGAAAAGACAAACATTTCAGATGAAGGATAATCCACTTCTTACCTCCTAGACTGTGTTATGATCTATGACCTTATTTTTATTGAGAGTATAAGGCTCATCATTACTGGTGATCACTGTTGTTGTGCTATGTTTTTGTAATATTTACCATTATATAATCGAAGGAGTATAGAAAAGTTTATGAAAGTGTCACTCCACAATACAAGAGAAAAATATATAATTATGTATAGCATTTTTATGTTACATTAATCAGTGTTTATCACACCTTCCTAAGCAAAGGATATGGACCAGAAGACATTGCAATTACTAAATGATATTTATTATTTATTTAAAATTATTTATTAAATTATATAAATTATTTTAATTAAAATTATTATTTTAAATTTATTATTTATTTATTTATTATTTATTTTATTTTATTTATTATTTATTTAATTGTTATTATTTATTATTTAACTCTTATTATTTCAGTTATTTTGCCTTTAATGTAAATTAATGTGCAAACAATATACTTGCTCTTGTGCATTTATTTTGATGTTAATTACAATTAACATCAAATTAATTAATAATAATGATGACGCTAATATTAGTCTGTTTCTCTCTTATTCCGAGGTCACCATAGCCACCAGATCCAGTCTGTATGAAAGTCAGAGGGTCACTGCAGTCACCCAGATCCAGTACATATCCAGCCCAGATGGTGGATCAGCACCTAGAAAGGACCTCTGCAGCCCTGAAAGACAGCGGAGACCAGGACAACTAGAGCCCCAGAGACAGATCCACTGTAAAGACCTTGTCTCAGACGACCACTGGGACATGACCACTGGAAACAGATGATTCTTCTGCACAATCTGACTTTGCTGCAGACTGGAATTGAACTGCTGGTTTCGTCCGGTCAGAGGAGAACTGGCCCTCGGACTGAGCCTGGATTCTCCCAAGGTTTTTTCTCCATTCTGTCACCGATGGAGTTTTGGTTCCTTGCCGCTGTCGCCTCTAGCTTGCTTAGTTGGGGATACTTCATTTACATCGATATCGTTGACTTGATTGCAAATTATTGCACAGATACGATTTAAACTGAACTGAGCTGTATGATGACATCACTGAATTAAATGATGAACTGCCTTTAACTGTCATTTTGCATTATTGACACACTGTTTTGCTAATTAATGTTGATCAGTTGCTTTGACGCAATCTTTTTTGTTTAAAGTGCTATATAAATAAAGGTGACTTGACTTGACTTGACTTACAAATTCCCACTGTATTTAGCAGTATGTGCATCAGTGTGTATACAACAGCCATAGCAAGATTTGTGTCAGCTTATTTACAGCATCATAGGGATGTAGAAACTTCTACTATAAATGCTGCACATATTTTCTATAGGCTCTCTGTGAGAAAGTTGGTCTTTTCCTGGCAAACTTAACCTTGGACACCCCGAGAAAATTGCTGTGCTCTATTTGGTTGCTTGCAAACCAAGAGAGCTTCAGGGGTGTTGCAGTTTGATATGTCAAAAGGAACCCTTCATTTTATTCTTTCGGACATTTGCAAGGTCCTTTGTACACTGACAAATGAATACATTCGATGGCCCAGAGAGGATGAGTTTGTAGACCTAGCAAATGGCTTTCAGGAAAAAACTGGCTTCCCTGGAGTAATTGGAGCAATCAATGGCACACACATTCCCATCCCAGCACCCACACTTCATAGAAACAGTTACATAAGCAGGAAAGGACACGCAAGTATTCAACTCCAAGCAGTGTGTACATCACAGATGATGTTCCTGGATGTGTACACTGGTTGGTTGGGATCTGTGCATGATGGTAGGGTGTTTCGGAACCGCCCATTATATGGCCATCTCCGGGATGTAATGAGAAGTTGCTACTACCTGCTTGAAGACTCTGCATACCCTCTCAGCACATCTCTCATTACACCATATAGAGATAATGGCCACTTATTCCAAGGGCAAAAAAAAAAAAAAAAAACACACACACACTTGACTTTGACTGAAAGGGCATTTGGCCTTCTAAAGGGGAAATGGAGACGACTGAAGTACTTGCCCATGGAAGACCTTAAAAAAGTACCAGTGGTTATCACAGCTACATGTGTTCTACACAATTTCCTCTTGAGGGAGGAAGGCCACCAAATGGAGGATTGTGAAGAGGTGGATGGCAACAATGATAATGATTGTGAAGCAAGACACCCTGAAAATACTTCAGGTCAAAGAAAAAGGGAAAAACTTGCTTTATTTTTGGTGGAGGGTGATTAAAGTTTCTGTTTAACTATTTTTTTTTTTTTGTGTTCACCTAAGTTTTCAGATGTTTTTGTTAAATAAAAGAGTGGAAATAAAATATTGAATAACAAACCACAAAGGTGAGGTGATCAAGATTGCATGTATTTCCTTCAGCATATATACTGTACATCATGCCATTAAACAAACAAAATAGAACCTAACCATCAGCAGAATGTGGCAAAAGGAGAAAACACAAGTTGCTATTTCTTCGTCAAAGCAGAAACAAATTCTTTTAAGATGTCGTTACGTTCGCTTGCCACTTCCACTGCTTGCTTTTGCAGGGCTATGAGTTCTGACATCTGCCTCCTCTGCTTAGTGACATACTGCTCAAACCACTCTGATGCTTCAGACTTGCACCTTCTCTTTTTGGCATGTTCCGCTGATGGCTTAAGCCCTATTCGCATGGGATTAGTATTACCTGGTGACCTCCAGTCATTTGTAATTATTGCGGAGGTTGTCTTTGATCTTAATCCCGTGCGAATCGGCCATGTCAGTAATTTGTAAAGTAAAAATTCACCCGCAAAAGACCTACCATATTTCGCCGAACACCGAGGTCCTGTGATAATATTAGTCCCATGTGAATCGGCATCTCTGTGATTTGGCCTGGATTTGGCGGGTCGACTATAATATTTCGAGGTTTTTGTTTACTGTGCGCCTTTTTATCCATCTTTCACGAAGAATGGAGCTGCGTTGGAGTGTTTAATAGTATTTTGGGTGCTGTCATATCGCTACACCATACAATTTGTAGAAAGAGAAAGCTGAAATGGTTTTGAGGTTAATGTGTTACAAATAAATCAAGCATAAAGCTTTATATATTATTTTAACCTGGTTAAATGTAAATGACACAGCGCAAGAAACTATATTAATTTCTCTTTTTTAAAATCCATCTGGACCATAGAACAGGACTCTGAAAGCCTTGACATCCGGGTATCTGGGAGATAAGTCAGTAAATTAGAGTAAAATCACAGGCTTCGCTTATCCCGTGCGAATCCATCACACGAAATTCAAATGTGTGTGTGTCCCTAGGTCCCTAGTTAATACTAATCCCGTGCGAATAGGGTTTTAGCTTGTGAAGTTGATGGTTGTGAAGTTGATGGTCCTGGGCCAACTGGATCTGATGAAGATCCTGAGTGGAAAGAAAGATTAAACTTGGTGGCCTCAAAATGGAAATAATCAAGGCAGCAAACATCACTTTCCATTTACATATACATTTTAGGTTCTCACATGAACTTACACATGTCTGCATCTACTGTAATTTAGAGTCATGGGCCAACAAAGCTACTTTAAACACCCGGTTAACCCAGCTTCTAATTACCTGAGGAACACAATAGACATCCTTCAAATAAAGCTGTTAGCAACACTACCAAGTTACACAGTAAAAGTAGATGACTATATTGGAGCTACTTTGTATCCAACATGGATGCTAATGTGAGGCCATATTCTCACATCACTGAGTGACTGTATTAAAACTTACAAATAAGATCCGGTAATGTAAAATATTTTTATAAAAACATGAATATAACATTTTCTTTGATTAAACTGCACTCAACTAATCTGATGTGCTAATGCATGTTGATGTGGCACACAAAAAATAATTTGACATGGAAAAGATTATCACCAGCAAAAGATGACATGATCAGGACTGGCTCCACACTGGGATCATCAGCCAGGAGGCCCTCCATTGATGAGAAAAAGACCCAGGTGCTTGCACCAATCCCAGTCTTCTTCTTACAGTCCACTATTGTTTTGTATCTAATAATATAAACCCAGAAATAGCAAATGTCTTCAAGTGACCCTACTCCCTAAATAATTCAAATGCCAGTATCAAAACAAACCTGTGCTTTAACTGCCTGAACTTATTGTCACATGCCTCTGCTCCAAAGTCATATCCTTTTGCAAGCATTTGTGCATCTACCTTTTTCCACACTTCTACTTTATTTAATACAGGAGACTGAAAGTCTTCAGCCATTTGCTTTGTCAGAGAAATTACAAGTAATGTTGCATTGTGTGTCTATGGCTTTGTATCTATAGCACACATTTAAATAGATAAGTCACAGAAAATATATCAACGGAAACATTGTGCTAGGAATAAACTTAATGTACATTTATGCATTTGTTGGGGGTTGAGCCTGGTGCCCACTATGAAGCACAGGCCGGTGATGGTCCAGCAACAGACAAATTAAGTGGTGCAGGAGCCGGAGGCAAATGCAGAGGTGCAGCGGGAATGTGTAGGCCTAGTGGAAGTTGACTAGGCCCATTTGATGCACTAGCCTGTTCCAAAGGGATTGCTGAAACAGAAATGGAATCACACATCTTACCGAATTCAGACTGAAAACACATCTATCTGGCGTCACATACTACTAATTTCTGTTTCTTTTATTTCTAGTTCTTACTTTTTTAATACCTTGTATTTTCTTTCTTTTTTTATGTAAAGCACTTAATTACCATTGTGTATGAAATTTGGTATATAAATAAACTTGCCTTGCAATGAAGCTAAAAAATATAAACAATTACATCATCATGTTGATATGCTATATTTTTACTATAAAACTCTTACGACAAACATGTTGTCTAATATTTTCAATTGTTGTGTATACCGTGCTGCAGCGGACACATTTGTAAATGAAATTACTTGGACCCATTGTGCAAGCGGTCTCTTTAATACCGCGTGGTTGTTGCTGCTGATTGGGCTGACATGTTTGACACACCCACCAAACAAGAGAAAACATATCTTAAACCACGTTGCACACCGTTTCCAGGAAACATGTCGTTCAAACTGGAAACCGTAGCAAAACAGTGCACACCGGCTTGAACTTGCCCCTGCTAACTAGGGTGATTAAACGCTATCTGTCACGGGATGTGCCAAAGATCTTGGATCAGTTTTATATTCATATCAGGTTCAAAGATGTAATTTGTATTTGTAGTAAAATCATGGTAACCACGACACTTACAATAGTAACTAGTTTTTCTATGACATTTAAAGTTAAAATATAGTATAGTAATAGCACAATAATCACCAAACTATGGTTGTACAACTGTAATGGTAGTTTTGATGTGTTTTTTTAAAAACAGACATCACACGTAGCACTTTAATAAAACTGTTAACATTATGGCAGCGTGGAATTTGAACGTGCATGAGTTATTTTATTTAATCTGTGTTATTTTAATGTTTCCTTTTTTGACCTTAAACATGACATGAATGTTGATGTGCCTGCATTCAAGCATTTCACTGGGCTTAAATAGATCACCCTTTACAGCAGATTTAGTTCACAAACAACTGACAGTTTTGACCTAAATATGGTTTTCAGTTACAATAATTAATCCTAAAATTCGACATTAGTAACTTACTTTTAGCAGCATCCATCGCGCGCGCGCGCGCACGCTCACAAGATCTCCCGGTTGTGAATTCAGTTCACTAGAGACTCACACTAAACGGTTCATTTGAATCAGTGAGTTGTCGACTCGAGAACAGCTGCAATCGGATCATTGTAATTCGTGAATGAATAGTTTGGTGCGATTTGCAAACTGATTTAAAAGGTTCATTGAAAAGAATCAGTTCGTTATTGAATCAGACACCGCTTCTGCGTGTCGGAGCACGTGATATATTATAAGGAGTAACGATACGTTTTATGAAATGTAGTGAAGTAAAAAGTACGGTCTTATGCTTTGGAATGTAGTGAAGTAAAAGTAAAAGTTACTCAAAATAAAACTACTCAAGTAAAGTACAGATACTTGAAAAAAGTCTCTGGAGAATTGGCTGCTCCATCCAAGGCTGGCACAAACACATCCTTGCTCACACCTAAATTTTGTCTTTCAAATTCACCTGTGAAACGTCTTGGTTACGTATGGTAACCCTCGTTCCCTGAAGGAACGGAGAATGGAAAGGATATGGAGAAATTTGAGGTGATTCAAACCCTCTTGGAAAGGCAGAACTCTGCCGGGGAAACATGGGCTCTAAGGCTATACCATGGACTTTACGCATACGAGTACCGCTTAGGTCTCAATATGGAACGGATTCATCATGAAGGCCTGGCACCGGACGTTCCGCCGCGTCCAGCTGCCTAGGGTGATGGAGGATCTCAACAGGGTCTACAGTACGGACACTCTGGAGCAGTTTTAGCAAGCCGACACTAACCGGGGCCTCTCGGTGCCACTACCCATTTGAGGTGAGAACACAGGAGGATACCGCTCTACACGAAGGCTATAGAACCTAGCGAACGTGTTAGGGGTCGTCCAGCCCACAGCTCTACAAATATCTGTCAGCGAGGCACCACGAGCCAGCGCCCAGGAGGATACAACACTTCTAGTCGAGTGAGCTCGCAACCTGAACAGGCAGGAAACACCCTGTGCCTGATAAGCCAGGGCTATGGCATCCACAATCCAGTGGGCCATCCTCTGCTTAGAGACGGCATTCCCCTTCTGCCGGCCTCCGTAACAGACAAAGAGCTGATCTGAGGTCCTGAAGCTTCATGTCCGGTCTACATAGCATCTCAATGCTCAGAGGGACAGAACAAAGCCAGGGCTGGGTCTGCCTCCTCCAGGGACAGCGCTTGCAGGTTCACCACTTGGTCTTTGAAGGCCCAAACTCTATGCATGAATCGTCGACCGAAAATGCGTGCAGGTCCCCTACCCCAGAGTTTTCAATGAAAGAAACTTTAGCTCAGCTGAATGTAAAGGCTTGAATGGGCTCCGCTGTAGTGATTTTAGCACTAGAGTCAGGTCCCAAGAGGGTATAGAGGGGGGCCGGGAAGGATTTAACCTCCTGGCCCCTCTAAGGAACCTGATGATGAGGTCATGCTTACCTAAAGACTTCCCATTCACTGGGTCATGGTACGCAGCAATAGCGGCAACCTGGACTTTGAGGGTGGAGGGAGACAGCCTTCGCTCCAGCCCTTGCTGCAGAAAGGAAAGCACGACTGCAATCGGGCATCTTCGGGGGTCTTCTTGGCGAGAAGAACACCACTCAACGAACAGGTTCCACTTCAAGGCGTAAGCGTGTCTCGTAGACGGTGCTCTTGCTGAAGTGATGGTGTTCACTACCTCCTGGGGTAGGTCACCTAGAACCTCCGTGTCCCGTCCAGGGACCAGACATGGAGTTTCCAAAGGTCTGGATGTGGGTGCCAAACAGTGCCCCGTCTCTGAGTCAGTAGATCCTTCCTCAGAGGAATCGGCCAAGGAGGGGCTGTCACGAGGAGCACTAGTTCGGGGAACCAGGTCCGAGTGGGCCAATACGGCACCACTAGCAAGACTTGCTCCTCGTCCTCCCAGACTTTGCACAGTGTCTGTGTGCCAGTGCGTCCGTGCCGAGAGTTCCCTCGGTCAGGGAGTAGAACAACTGGCAGTGAGAGGTCTCTGGAGAAGCAAACAGGTCTACCTGAGCGGCTCCGAACCGTCTCCAAATCAGCTGGACCGTCAGGGGATGGAGTCGCCATTCTCCCGGGAGCATTGCTCGAGACAGCTCGTCGACTCCAAAGGAGGAGGTGGCAGGCGAGTTGTGACATGCGACGGGAGCGCAGAGCACCTTGTCGGTTGATGTACGCAACGGTCGCTGTGTTGTCCGTTCAGACCAGCACATGCTTGCCCTGTAAGCAACCTTTCAGATGGTTCAAGGCAAGGTGCACTGCTAACAACTCTAGGCAATTGATGTGCCACTGCAGCTGCGGGCCTGTCCAAACCCCTGAGAATGCATGCCTGTTGTGCGTGGCCTCCCAGCCAGTTGTGGAGGCATCCATGTAAACCACAGCATGCCTGGAGATCTGCTCTAGGGGCACCCCTGCCCGGAGAAATGCAAGATCTGACCATGGGGTGAGGGTTTGGCGACAGGCCGGTGTAACTAGACCCGGTGAGTGCCGCGCTTCCATGCCCACCTCGGGACTTAGCCATAAAGCCAGTGGGAGCGGTCTCATATGTAACAGGCCGAGCGGTGTAAGTGCTGCTGTGGCCGCCACATGCCCCAGGAGCCTCTGAAAATTTCAGTGGGACCGATGTCCTGCCCTTGAATGTATTCAAGCAGGCTAGCACTGACCGCGCATGTTCATCTGTGAGGCGTGCTGTTTGTTCGACCTAATCCAACTCCATACCGTGAAAAGAGATCCTCTGCATCGGTGAGAGTTTGCTCTTTTCCCAGTTTTCACAGGCTGAGGTGTCAGAGCATCAGGTCCCTGTGCTCGCACAACTGATCCTGAGATTGTGCTAGTATCAGCCAGTCGTCTAGATGAGAATTGAGAATGCGAACACCCTGCTCTCTGAGGGGAACAAGAGCAACCTCCGCGACTTTCGTGAAGACATGGGGAGGCAACACAGCCAGAAGGTCAGGACCTTGTACTGATATGACCGTCCTTCGAACGCAAACCGCATTAAAAGGTCTGTGGCGCGGAAGGATCGATACATGAAAGTACTCATCCTTCAGGTCGATCGCTGCAAACCAATCTCGGGGACAGACGCACTCGAAGATGTGTTTCTGCGTCAACATCTTGAATGGTAGCCAATGAAGGACCCGGTTCAAAACTCACAGATCCAAGATCGGTCGTAACCCACTGCCTTTCTTGGGTACAATGAAGTAAAACCCTGTCCTCATATCGGCTGGAGGGACCGGCTCTATCGCGTCCTTCGCCGGTAGGACTGTGATCTCTACCCACAGAACAGGGGCATTGGACGCTTTCACTGTAGTGAAGCGGATACCGCTGAACTTGGGGTGGACGTCGGGCGAACTGAATCGCATAGCCGAGGCTGACAGTCTGCAGAAGCCGGCAAGACGGGCTGGGTAGCGCTGACTAGGCGCTTAGAAAACGTACAAGCGGGACCAGCAGAACCACAGCCGTACCTGCAGTGGGGCAGCGAGGTGGAACACAGGGACCCAACTCGGGCGGCTTGTGAGCGGACCGGAGAGGGGTGTGAGTGTGGGGTGCAAGGCTCACCTGGTTCCACAGGTTGGCAGAGGGTGCGTGAGTAGGGCCTTCGTTGACACTCTCGAACCGCCCGCTGTTGCCATCTGGCGAAGGAGGAGGAGCTTGGCCGTCCGCAACTCTCCGTGCCCTCCTGGGACCCAGAGATAGAGAAAACCGCTCTCTCGTCGAGATTTCCAGATTCTCCACCCGGCCCTCCTCCAGGGGAGGGAGAGGTGCTTTCACTATCCCCCAGAAAGCGGCTACCTCTCTCTGGGTCGCCCATCCCGGGGCCTCTTGCTCTTCCGCTCACCACCAGGTTTGATGGGGGGCAGTATGGGTGGGGCGGCCTGCCTAGGCCCAGCTCTATGGGACCACTTGCTGGGGGCTGCTGGGGATGCGGTGTAGGAGCGGGGGTGGATGCAGGGGGCCGCCCTCAGCGACGAGCAGGCTGGGGCGCTGCAGCCGGCGGATGGGTGGAGGCAGCAGTTGCCCGCCGGGCAGAAGGTTGGACCGCCTCAATCTGCTCCCGTGCAGCTGAGAACTGCTGGGCCAGGTTCTCGACCGCATCACTGAAGAGGCCGGTATTGGGACACAGGGGCATTAAGGAACTGATCTTTGTTGGCATCCCTTATTTCAACCAGACTAAGCCAGAGATGGCGCTCCTGGACCACATGCGTGGACTTCGCATGACCCAGAGAATGCGCGGTGACCATTGTCGCTCGGAGCGCGAGGTCAGTGGCGGTTTGGAGTTCTTCCAGAACTTCTGGATCATGACCACCCTCATGCAGGTCCTTCAGTGCCTTGGCCTGGTGCACCTGCAGTAACGCCATAGCGTGAAACGGCATCCTTATAAGGACGATCCGTCGTCTTTACAAAGACGCACCCGTGAAGCTCTTTTAGAGAAATTTGCTCTTTAGGAAATGCTCTTTTAGTGCTGAGGTGCACAGGGGAATTGGCCGCTTGCAACACGACAGGGGGTAGTGCAGCCTGAAGTGTGCAATTCACTCAACGCTGGAAAGACCACGGCTGAAGCGCCGCCTCGCCAACACACAAAGCTTCCAAGAGCATGCTGAACTCATAGTTCACAGCAGACACAGTTGAGCAGGACGATACTAACGCTCGGCTCCAAAGCGAAAAGCTGGTATGCATTGCCCCTGCTGCCTTATTATACTCACGCTGTGATCAGCGGCAGCTGGATGCAATAATTGCATGCCAATGTGCATTGGCTCGTTTAGTTTACTTTTGAAGTAGATTGGTCTATCGAAGCGATATCCCATTTTCGTCGGTCACCGACATAGCGTTGAGAGTGACTGACTGAAAGGGAACCAGAGTACCTGTAATGCCTCCTACAGACTGTGCAATTTCAGCAGTCTTTTAAGATAATTTCAAATCACACTGTGCAACATGGATCCAATAAACTTGGGTACGATAGGGGAGAGTGGAGCACATCCGAACACTTCTTGACTTTCTCAGTTTGTGTAAATCCACATAGGGTTCATATTTAAATAATATTGTTAAGTGAAATGTGACAACATGCCCTGTAGGTGGGATACATTGTAACATCTGAGGGGCACAGTGTAACATGACCATATGACAGCTTAAAATGTTATCTGATCTATTAAAAGAACACTCCACTATTTTTGAAAATAGGCTCCCTTAGAGTTAAACAGTTGAGTTAGTAGAAAACATATTGAAACTCTTTGGTCATTTTTAAGTGAGATGCTAACGAACTAATCAGATTCAATGATCTATGCTAAGCTGCAGCTAAAAGTGGTACCGCCAGACCAGGAGATCAGCTGAATGGATTCGAAAATGGTAACACTCAACTTTTTAACTCTAGGGGAGTTGGAAAATGAGCCTATTTTCAGAAATAGTGGAGTGTTCCTTTAAGTTTTTCAATTAAAATGATGGTGTTTTTTAAGAATAAAAAATAATCTAATTTTGGAGTTTGACAATGAACACATTTGCAACCATGCTTGAGACAGCCCTGATTGCAAGACAGAGCTATTCAGTATAGTTCAAAACAATGTGGGCAAAAAGATGAAGAAACACATTCAGATATTCAGAAAATCACATATGCTAAGTGTTCCCAGTTCCGGTTGACCTAATTAATGCAGCCTAACAATCCTTTAACAGATTTGAATTTTAGAGATGTGTTAGCCAGGTTAAAAAGATGGGTCTTTAATCTATATTTAAACTGACAGAGTGTGCCTCCCGAACAGTGTAGATTGATCCAGAGTTTGGGCGCTAAATAGGAAAAGGATCTGCCGCCCGCAGTTGATTTTGAAATTCTAGGTATTATCAAAGGGCCAGCGTTTTAAGAACACAGAGGACGTGAAGGACTATAGTGCGATAAGAGCTCACTCAAGTACTCAGGTGCTAAAAAATAGTAAGATTTTAAATTGTATACAATGTTTAAATGTAGTGTTGACAGAATCTGGCTAATATGGTCCTACTTCCTGGTTTTAGTAAGAAATCTAGCTGCTGCATTTTGGACCAGCTGGAGTTTGTTTACAGAGCAACCACCCAATACAGCATTACAATAATCTAACCTTGAGGTCATGAACGCATGAATGAACATTTTTGCATTTGACATTGTAAGTGTAGCGTCTGGACCAATCAGACACACCATTTTTCATTTGATATATCAAATAAATGATTCATTAGATTAATAAATAATCACAGACCCCTCACCCAGTAAACATACTGGGTGCCATCATGTCTGGCAACGACACCAGGCCCATGGTTACCATGGCAACCAGGACCCCTCAGACAGATCAGATAGACTTTTACGGCCTAATGGCATGTTGAGAGTTCTCCCTCTCACTACATTTTCCATAGGAAAGACACATAATGCACAGCAGAATGGAAAACCTTTCTTTGAATGAACACACATATACTTGAGGTCATTGTGTATGTTGTTACTGTTCTTGTGTATTGTCTTTTGTATTGTATACTGTTTTATGCATGGTTATGATGGAACCACTCGTTCATGTAATCTTACCTATATGTAATCTTACCATGTTTAGTATCTATTAATTTGTCTTCTGATTATCTAAATGAGAGTGTATATTATATGTTGGTACATAGGCAATATATTAGTGTTCTAAGAATATTTAGTAATTTTGCATCAACATGCAATCAAGTTCCATATGCAAATTACCATGCTCTAAGACAAAGGGCCATAAAACTCTTCAGTTTTTCCAAACTCCCGCTTGAAATTTTAGCCTTTCTCATTGGACAAGCCCATCCTGAGAAGCGTTAATCTTCTCAGACCTTAAAGGCCTCACATCAGTGACCCGCCTTCAGTCTGTGGTTCTGTTAGATTCTGAGAAGATGAGGATGTGAGCTAAAACGCTTCTAAGGACACCCCAAGTTTGTGCCAGGCCTCGTGCTTTGACTTTCCATTCACCAAAGAACCTAGGATCTCAGCTGGTGTCTCTCTTAGCTCTTTTTCACTTTCCAGTGGGAAGAAACTACCAATCACCATCGAGTCAGAACATCTTTGGAGTTCATCACTTTTCAAACCCGGAAGAAGGTGATCATGACTCATACACCATCGAACCTCCAAACCATCAAGACTTTCATCTGAGACTGCATCCTGATGCTCGTTCCAGGCTAAGGCAATGCAAGTATCATACATTTAACTAAATGAAACAGAGGTTTAGTATAAGCTATAGAGCCCATTATAAACAGTGCTGATGGTTTTACTCAGGTGGTTAAGTGACTCATTTCATAGCTTCATTCTCTGGTTTTCTTGATGGTATCATCCATCAAATCTCATTTTGCCCTTTCCCCTGTATAAGTGATTTTATGTATGTTTATTTGTTTGTTTGTTAGACTAGATTTTGTTAGTGTTTAGTTAATAAAAATCTTGTGCACAAATTACATGAGTTTCTGATTCTGCCTTGCAAATTAATGTCCCTTACAATTTTGATCCTCGCTACATGCTCTGATGAATTAATACTGTATGAAAGTATTTTCTGTGGCCACGAAAATATCTTTTCTTAGAGTCTATGTGAAATTACGCTAAATGTTCGCTGGATGAACAGATTTGATGGCAATTTAATTCTGCTACAGTTACTACTGGCAACTTATATAAATA
Organism: allo-octoploid hybrid of Carassius auratus x Cyprinus carpio; assembly: GCA_024542945.1. Lineage (NCBI taxonomy): Eukaryota > Metazoa > Chordata > Actinopteri > Cypriniformes > allo-octoploid hybrid of Carassius auratus x Cyprinus carpio. Next base: position 107,800 of record JANHFF010000657.1, read on the forward strand.
ATTGTAATTAATCCTAATTAATTGTAATATTAATATACATTTCCCTTTTGAGCTAATTTACTACAAAAGCATACAATCAGCAACAATACTCAGGTAGGCTGTGGCATTTAAACGATGCTCAATTGGTACTAAGGGGCCCAAAGTGTGCCAAGAAAATATCCCCCATACCATTACACCACCAGCCTGAACCGTTGAGACAATGCAGGATGGATTGATGCTTTCATGTTCTTTATGCCAAATTCTAACCCTACCATCTGAATGTCGCAGCAGAAATCGAGACTCATTACTATGGATCTGTGCACCACACTAACTGTTGCACTTCACCCCGGACTCCATTTCCCATCATCCATTGCACTGATTACACACACACAGCTGCAGCCAATCACACACCCTACATAAGCCATGGACTTCCTCTCTCTCATGGCCGAGTATTGTTTGTGTATATCGCTGTCCTAATGGTAGCACATTACAGAGCCAGTTTTCTGGCCTAGTTTCTAGTACTTAGCTCCTAGTCATAGTCTTGTCTTGCCTGCTTTCACGTGTCACCTGATTCTTGCTTGTGTATCTTGGATTAATCATTTGCCTCGTTTAGACTATTGCTTGTGTTATTGGATTTCCCCTTTTGTCAAACCCTCTGACCCATTTTGGGTTACTCTTTTGTCTTGCCCTCAATATACCCTTTTGCCATTGTCAGAACCTTGCCTGTTTTATGACCACGCCTTTAAATAAAAGCTTTGCAGATGGATCCGCACGTCTCACCTTTCGTTTGCACCATAACAGAATACTCGGCCACACAAGTATCCAGCAGCTTTTCATGTGGACATTGGCCAGGTATAGACACTTCAAGATTGCTATTAACCCTCGAGCAGGGCTTGCAATCGCTTGAGGATTATGTACAAGAGTATTTAGATCTTGCATATTTTTCTGATCTGCTGGACTGTGTGCTCATAGAATTTTTTTTTGTGAGGGTATCAATGAACCTTTAAAGACACAGTTAATCCATGAGGGTCCCCATTCTTCTCTCAGTGATTTTATGGATTATGCTCTGTTGTCTGTTGGTTAACCGTTCACTGTGGGTATCGTGGAGAAATGCGACCCCACACACACTCGTGTAATGGCAGCCGCACTAGAGCACACTCACAAAATGACGGCAACAGCGGAGCCTGATCGCAAAATGGCAGACACAACAGCACCCCGTTTTGTCAATAACTGCCAATCATGATTCAAGTCAAGTCACAGTTGATCTTCCTGAGTCCAGTCAAGTCACAGTTGATCTTCCTGAGTGCAGTCAAGTCACAGTTGATCTTCCTGAGTCCAGTCATATCTCAGCTGATCTTCCAGAGTCTTGTCACATCTCAGCTGATCTTCCAGAGTCATATCACATAACAGTTGATCATCCATAGTCACGTCACATCACAGTTGATCATCCAGATTCATGTCACATCCTGTCTGTTGCACCAAGATTATCATGGTCAGTCCTTTGGTATCCCAGTACACTCTGCACACGCAGCTGGTATCCCCAAACCCACTCACTCTAGCCCTCCTGTTCCTGAACTGATTCCCCTGTCTGAAGTGCTTTCATGATGGGGATCGCTTTTTGGTGTGTCCAAAATAAAAGTTTTTGTTTACATAATATATGTATGTGAAAAGGAGGAACCATATTAAGGAGACTGCAGATGTTTAGGCAGCTAGCTTGAAGCCAGTGGGGCTGTTGATAAGAACAGGACCAGTCTTAGTCAAACCAGGTATCAGAAATTTTATTGTACATCCAAGGAGGTTTTATGCATGTAGATATGTGTGTATGTGGTTTCTATAAAGGGAACTGATGTAAAGAGTTTCAGTTTACCAATAAACAGTGCTAAATAAAGTACAGAGCAACATCAATGTTCCATCAACTGCACAGTAAATAACCAAAGCACATGCCTAAACGGGAACTATAGCAAACATGAAAATAAACACATTTAAGCCAAACTAAATCATACAAAATACTATTTAATACTAGTACTTTGCTTTTCTTTTCTTGTCTATCATATTGTTAAAAAAAACCAAAAAAAAAAAAAAACCCTGGCTACGTGTTCTGTACTAGACTAACTGAGACTTGTCATAGCACTTGTGTACCGTTGTTGTTCTCTAGTTGATCTGATTGCTTCTATTGTTCTCATTTGTAAGTCGCTTTGGATAAAAGCGTCTGCTAAATGATTAAATGTAAATGTAAAAGTATTTAGCATCAAACAAAAGGCACTTACATAGTCAATTACGCACATGCAGGACAAACAGAATGAAAAGAGTGAAACTCAATCCTCTGCCCAGCACAACCACATGCAACAATAAAGTGCAAGCTGTGAACTCAGGAGCAGCTAATAAATTCTGTAAGATCATTCTAATTGGCTTGAGATTGGGTGGGTAGAGCTTGGGGCTAACAAGGAACTGAACAGGCTAAGAGGGGTGTGGCACTGCTTTGAGGGTGCAGCTCATGGACACAAAAACTTTACAAGAATGCGTTTATGACCTCAAGGTTAGACTATTGTAATGCTCTATTGGGTGGTTGTTCTGCACGCTTAGTAAACAAACTCCAGTTAGTCCAAAATGCAGCAGCTAGAGTTCTTACTAGAACCAGGAAGTATGATCATATTAGCCCAGTCCTGTCAACACTGCACTGGCTCCCTATCAAACATCGTATAGATTTTAAAATCTTGCTTATTATTTATAAAGCCCTGAATGGTTTAGCACCTCAGTATTTGAACGAGCTCTTGTTACATTATAGTCCTCCACGTCCGCTCCGTTCTCAAAACTCTGGCAATTTGATAATACCTAGAATATCAAAGTCAACTGCGGGCGGCAGATCCTTCTCCTATTTAGCGCCCAAACTCTGGAATAACCTACCTAACATTGTTCGGGAGGCAGACACACTCTTGCAGTTTAAATCTAGATTAAAGACCCATCTCTTTAACCTGGCTTACACATAACATACTAATACACTTCTAATATCCAAATCCGTTAAAGGATTTTTAGGCTGCATTAATTAGGTAAACCGGAACCGGGAACACTTCCCATAACACCCGATGTACTTGCTACATCGTTAGAAGAATGGCATCTACGCTCATATTAGTCTGCTTCTCTCTTATTCCGAGGTCACCGTAGCCACTAGATCCAGTCTGTATCCAAGTCAGAGGGTCACCCAGATCCAGTATGTATCCAGCCCAGATAGTGGATTAGCACCTAGAAAGGACCTCTACAGCCCTGAAAGACAGCGGAGACCAGGACTAGAGCCCCAGAGACAGATCCCCTGTAAAGACCTTGTCTCAGACGACCACCGGGACAAGACCACAGGAAACAGATGATTCTTCTGCACAATCTGACTTTGCTGCAGCCTGGAATTGAACTGCTGGTTTCGTCTGGTCAGAGGAGAACTGGCCCCCCAACTGAGCCTGGTTTCTCCCAAGGTTTTTTTCTCCATTCTGTCACCGATGGAGTTTTGGTTCCTTGCCGCTGTCGCCTCTGGCTTGCTTAGTTGGGGAAGCTTCATTTACAGCGATATCGTTGAATTGATTGCAAATTATTGCACAGATACCATTTAAACTGAACTGAGCTGCATGATGACATCACTGAATTCAGTGATGAACTGCCTTTAACTGTCATTTTGCATTATTGACACACTGTTTTCCTAATTAATGTTGTTCAGTTGCTTTGACGCAATCTTTTTAGTTTAAAGCGCTATATAAATAAAGATGACTTGACTTGACTTGACAACAACCACCCCCAAATTTGTAGTGCAAATTTGACAGTTATGAAGGATCAGGTAAGGCTGGGAGAGGAACAAGGTGGGCAACAGGCCTTGTGTATGTCCTGTCCTTGACTTGGACGTCAGCAACTCTACAACGGCCATCTTTGCTGGGATAAAGGGAGATGACTTTGCCCACTGGCCACTGAGATTGGGGAAGCTGAGGATCAAGAATCAAGACAACAGTATTAGGTTGCAGGTAAGGATTATCAGTGCACCACTTCTGTCTGGACTGAAGAGAAGGGAGGTAGTTTCTGAAGAAATGAGCCCAAAAATTATCAGAAAGGATTTGACTATGACACCATTGATGGCGACTGTGCAATTCAGAGTCTGGATAAGTAACGAGAGGAAGGGAAGCATCATGCCACCCCATCAGCAGCAAATTAGGGGTCACAGGGTCAGGATCAGCAATGTCAGATGACACATAGCCTAAGGGCTTGGAATTTAGATTGCCTTCAATTTCAATTATGACTGTGCATAGTACCTCTCTGCTTACAGTTTGAGCTCAAAGGGTGGTCCCCAGGGCAATTTTGATGGAGCATGTTTCGCGCTCCCAGGATTCACCAAAGTGGGGGGCGTGTGGAGGAATAAATTTGAAGGAAATCTTCTGATTGGCCAGAGATGCCTGAAGGTCAGGGGTTAACCCCTTACCGGTCACGCCCCATTTTCAGCATGGAGACACAAATGACATACCCAAAATTAAAAGGTTGCTGCTCATGAGTCTTTCTTACTAGATACATAATCAACATATATTCACAAAACTGTAAGGGAAACAGGTCAATTTAGCTCAAAGGGAATCATTTAAGATTTTAAAGGGAATTTGAACAGAATCACTGTTTTACGGCTGATCACTGAGACAGCCAGCGATTCATTGAACGAGCTGTATAACATCAACTCTGCAATGGATATTAATATCCTAAATATAGTGAAAACACTATTAATTAGCACAGTAACCAGATCGGCAGTTTAAGACTAACTTGTAAGCACAAAACACAAGATACTTCTGTTTTCAATATGAATAAGGCTTTATTAGATAAATCTAAGACATATAAACTAATCTAACACATAAGCACATGCACTCACACATTCACACAAGTTGCAAGAAGATAGAAAGTTAGGAAAGAATGGGTTTAGGAATGAAAATGTGAAATCCCAAGTTTACAGCAATACATGAAATTGCATAGACATGAACAACCATCAATCACTTAATTTACCCTCGCATTGAGTTCTTCAATGAGGTTAAAATTATATTAGATAGCTACACCAGTTTAGATCAGAGTCTGGAGGTACGTTACTTGCGTTGCCTTTGTAAAGGGGGTTCCCTTTGTTGTCACTGAAAAGGGGGTTTCCCGAGGTTGCTGATTGGTTGGATGTTCAGTAGTCGTTGAAGTGACGTCTTGGAAAGCCCGTGGTTGGGCGTTGGCTGACGATGCGGAGTTGTGGGCTGGTTGAAGTTGAACAGGCACTCGAGGTCAGACTCGGAGACTTAACTCAGAACACGAAACTCTCAAACGGAAAAGAAAAGAAACTAAAGTAAAAGAATAGAAGTAAAGTTTGACGAGACTAGGTGGTGTTTCTTCTCATCGTGACTAAGTAGCAGCAGGTGTGCAGGCCGAAGCACGCTGGAACGGCACTCGAAGAACGCTACAAGTGATGACTAAAAGCAGCAGCTGAAAAGCCAAAGCTAAAAAGCAAAATTTAATGGTGTCCTGAGTATTTAAACTGGCCTTTTGGCCACACCTCAAATGTTGGCTTGACCAATTAGATATTGTCTTTGCTCGGGGTGTTGCGATGTTTGTCCTACCCATTCATAAATCAAATGTTATCTTATCAATCACGTGGTATAATTTTGGACATGATTCCTATGATAAGAATATGATACATTTGACAAATAACTGATGGTCAGAAACGTTTCAAGCAAGAAGATTCGAACACACACACACTTAACATGAATATGAATACTTGAGCTATTCAATAGTTATTAAAAAGACATACACAATAAGTGATTAGAAACATGATAGTCAAATGTGTGGGTTTCATAAATGATATGGAGTTAAGCAATGGACTGATATTCCTTTAGAAGTCTTTTTGTGTTCATCTGTAAAAGAGAGTTTCTCTGCTTTTCTTTGACATAGGGATGTTCTGTGGAGACCAGAGGTTAAAAGGTCCCCTTAGGAATTTCAGTCTGGTTCTGCTAGGTGGGGGGAAGTCAATCCAACGATCTTGTTTACTCTCATGGGTTTACATGTGATGGTCAGGCTGTGCATCTCTTTGACCATCAATCTTGATTTCTTGCCCCAAATTTGACAATCTCTTTTCCGAATTGAAATTGTCAATAATTGTTCTAATGGTGTTAATGTTGAAAGCTGTTCTGTGAAAGAGTTGGTTGGTTAGTGGACTTGCTTCTGACTTGTTGCACTCGGAATTGATTTACAACATCCTGTTGCCTTTCTGAGGAATTTGGCTCCTCATGTTTAAACCATGGTCCTGATTGAATCTTTAATTTGTCTGGTTCAGGTCTGATACACTACAGCTGACACTTCAATGTTTACTGTTAAGGAATCAGAATTACTCAGGCTTTTATGAAAAAAAGAGATATATAAGCTTAAACATGAAAACAAAAATTAAAATATTAAAAACATTTTTTAAATGTGTAAAAAAAAATTGATGTAGGATATGATTTTAGAAACATAATGAAGCTACAGCCACAAGTCTAGTAATGCTTCATTTGATATTTCAGAACATAATCTCACAAACTGTGAATTTTATGAAACATTTTCTAAGACCATGTCATGTGTGTTTTTAGAGAAGGCTAATAAAAGGGTAATAAAATTTATTTATGGCCCCTGCAAGCTCTCCTGTGTGCTATTATCTCTTGTCTGGACTGGCAAACTGCCCCATTCATGATTCTATTGTTGTCACTCAATGAGCCTTTCACACCTCCGCCAGGTATGAGACATTATTCTCAATATTCTTTTATCATTATTCTTTTGTTTTATTCAGCCATTATTAGCCTTTATTCTGTAATTACAAGGTTTACCAAGCCACATCGCTTCAATCCCAGTATACATTTACCCAACTATTATCAAAAGTCTTTCTATAAAAATACAACAGAACATTTTCTTATGACCTTACGTGAATTATTATGACAAAATGCATTATGAAGAAGAACTGCACCTGCTATGTAGCTGCATTAGAGCTAACAATAGCATCAAGCTACATAAGACAATTTATGAGATTATTAGTACACTTTTTCTCAAAACTCACTTTAAACCTCGGTCGAGTGTTTGTAATAACTTCCTTTTGTGATCTCATGTGGAATTTGGTTGTTAACTGTTGTAAAAATATGCTATTTATAGCCTTTTATATATCTGCACAAATTAGCATTTCAGATGTACATTTTCAATATTGTTATAAAATGCCCCAAATCTCTAGAAAATCACATACAAGCCATTTACTAACGTAATCGTGGGTTTATTATTTGGATATTTTGTGGGTACAGAGGTTTCTCTGTGTTGTTGTGGTCAGATATCAACACGGAAGTGTACAGCAAGTGCATCACATGATAGGACGGGGCGGGATATGATGCACAGTTATGATGAACAAGACACGGACGAATCAGGTCTCTGTCAGTGGCAGCGCGAACACGGAAGACTAAACACACAGAGACAGCACTGGGAGCGGCTAAATATCATCAGATAGCGTAAATCAGTGGAAAATGAATAGAAATTATGATTCTGTCTGAAGAAATATGAAGTAAACATCAGTAAATATATCTAAATATCTCCATGTATATGCAACTTTGGACTATAAACCCTTATAGATGCTGTTCAGTGAAACTATGTGAACACAAATAAACCACTGCAGACATGACAGAACATGAATGTGTGGTGAATTTCTATTCTAAAAATTACTCATACATATTTATTATTTTGCACTCCTGACATAAATTACTAAATTACTGTCACTGCAACGTTTTATCAAAACAGTGGTCAAATATCGAAGCTAGAATCTTTAAACTTTCAACTGATGCACAGTTTCTCCAGATCAAGTAAGATGGTGTGATGTTAAACGTGCTGTTAAAGTGAAACAACAATAATTTGGGGCCATCTTCGATCTTTGACCACAAAGGGGTTAAGGATTGATAGGATTCCAGTAGCTCTTTATTGCCTCAGAGAGCAGCTCAAATGGTTTACCTCTATGTGCAATGAAATGCCTAAGGAATCCGTATTCATGTGACTAAGTAGAGCAAGGGCGTGGCCTAATGGTTAGAGAGTCAGACTTGCAATCCAAGGGTTGTGAGTTCGAGTCTCGGGCCGGCAGGAATTGTAGGTGGGGGGAGTGAATGTACAGCGCTCTCTCCACCGTCAATACCACGACTGAGGTGCCCTTGAGCTCGGCACCGAACCCCCAACTGCTCCCCGGGCGCTGCAGCATAAATGGCTGCCCACTGCTCCGGGTGTGTGTTCACTGCTGTGTGTGTGCACCTTGGATGGGTTAAAAGCAGAGCATGAATTCTGAGTATGGGTTACCATACTTGGCTGTATGTCACGTCACTTTAACTTTCACTTTCACTTAGAAGTTAGACATTTAAAAATTATTCTCCACCTTTTCTCAGCTCGTCTCCCAATCTTTACTGTGTAGGGCCAAAGCAATCCATTCCGTGGAGTAGAATGGAGGTTTGCAAAGGTGGAGGCGGGCTGGAGGAAGATCTGCCATTCGGGGAATAATAGGATGGGCACGGAACTGCTGGAACTTAGGGCACCCATGCTGATGTTTTCAGACCACCTCACGACCCCTCAGAATCCAGTATTTTTTCCTTAACTCAGCAAAAAGCCTTTCTGCCCCAGGATTTTGTAGGTGGTCATCCTAATCCTTAACTATAAGGTTTATGATAGGGTGTGCCAGGTCCAGGACAACTGGATGAATGGCACCTGGGAGTAGATCACTATTTTAATGTAATCTTCCGCCTACCCGAATGAGCCCTGATGCTGGGTCTAACTCTGGGGCAAGGGAGAGTAAATGGCTTGACTGTAGAAGGGCTTTTGGGTTCGAAGGCAGGCCAAGTCATCTCTGAATGAATCTATCTGGGCTTGCCTTAGGATTGCAGTCTCTGCATCACAGTAGTTTTCTGCTGATGGAGGATTTGCCACCCCATGAAGGGAGGTAACCGTGCAGTCAAGGAGGTCTTGGAAGGTGGCAAATTGACTGGGGCCAGGGATGGAGGGGTATGGATTGAGGGATACAGCACCACAGAAATTAGTCTTGCACAGCTCTACAAGGTCATTAGCTTGATGTATATTAGTGTCAGTGGGCCAGAGTTCTAGGGGTTGAAACAGGAAGGCAGGTCCTTGGTTCCACCTGCAGGGTCTCCCAAGATCAGACAGCAGCTTTCCTCTGGTTAAGTCATCCGCTGGGGTGTTCTGTGAATCCAGATAATGCCATTTCTGGCCTTTAGTGAGCTCCTGAATCTCAGCTACCCTGGTTCCGACAAAGACCTTGTAGCAACAAGAATTGGAAAGAAGCCAATGGAGAACAGTCGTAGAGTCAGTCCACAGAGTAGACTTTCTGATATAGACGGTGAGCTCTGTTTGGAGGAGACTAGATTGCTGAGCTCCTATGTGAGCTGCACATAATTCAAGTCATGGAATTGATAGCTGTTTTTTGGGAGCAATGCGGGATCTTGCCATGAGGAAGGACACATACACCTGCTGATAATCTTCTGTACGCATATAAGCAACCACACCATAGGACTGCTCTGATGCGTCAAGGAAGATGTGAAGGTCATGGGTAGCTGAGGAAGGGTTTACTGACTGAGATGTGAGGCAGCGAGGCAAAGAGATGGTGGAGAGATCAGGGAGTTCGCTTTCTCATGAAAGCCAGGCTTCTAGGAGATAATGGGGGAGATTTGGATCATCTCAGTTCCGTGTCTTACCCCATAAATTCTGGACAATAATTTTAGCTCTCGTTCTATATGGAAGGATATAGCTGAGAGGATCATACTGGCTACCAAGAACTCTGTAAAGTTGACGCATAGTTGGGGTTATAGGTTCAATGGCTCTGTGCCTGTATCTGAGGTTGTCTGTAAGGCAGTTCCAGAGGAGGCCTAGTGTAGACTCTGAGGGATAAAGAGAAGGATGGTGTGATAACCAGAGCTCTGTTTGTTCTGACCTGGCTTCAGGAAGTAAATCACTGATGACTTGAGGATCATTACTGGCCCACTGTCTTTGGCTTCCTCTGGGGAGGATAAACTTTGTAAACAGTTATCCACGTAGAAGCAATTGTGTATGGAATGGGTAATGTGCTTATCTGCCTGTGCATCTTTAATGATCCTTTGGAGCACATATATACCACAGCAAGGGCTTGAGGTCGTGCCAAAGGGAAGAACTTGCCACTCATACACAGTTGGAGGTGATTTGCTGTCCAGGTCACGCCAGAGGAATCGCAGGAGGGGTTTATCCTGAGGTAACAGGCACATCTGTTGAAACATTGATCTAATGTCTCCACTGATTGCAGTTTTATGCTGCCTAAAACGGAGCAGAACTCCAAGTAGGGAAGGCCCAAGGACTGGTCCAGGAAGTAACTATGAATTCAGACATTGATTTCGGTAGGAGAAAGAACAATCAAACACAATGCGGTCCTTACTGTTGTGATGCACAATGTGGTGGGGTATGTACCAGGATTCAGGGATATCCTTTACTTCAGATGAGGACAACTTGTTGACATATCCAGCATCAATTAGTTTCTGGATCTCTCTGTTATAGGTTTTTGCTTGTTGTGGGATTTGAAGGATTTGCCTTTCACAACTGCGAAGATGGGACATAACTGCCTCCTTGGGGGCCTTCAGAGGGGGCCAGGGTTCTACACGAAGGAGGGGTGCTGCATATCGTAGGATGCATCAACAGGTGTTCTGATGGTTTGGGTCTCAAGCTGGTGCATTGCCTCTTGATCATGTTTAGATCGAACTATTGCTTTCATGCTTCTCGGAGGTAGTGCATCCAGCTGCCACAGCTTCTGTACATTGTGGTAGATGTCATCAGGTGGGCATTTAAAGGAGATATAGTGAAAATGGGTGAAGGAATAGTTGGTAAGATCCCTTGCAGGACCCTGTAGTGTCTAGCTGAGTCGGGTTTTAATTGCAACAGGGGATTCAGGAGGGCCCAATTTCACTGATTGTGTTGAAGTAATCAGGTGTATTTGATCAGCCCCCTAGAGGAGTAGAGGTTTGACTCTATTAAGTTGTTTGAGAGGAAGCTGACGGAGATGAGGGTAGCATCGCTGGAGAGATTTCACAGGGTGAGAATGTTCGGACAAGGAAAACTGGTCAGCAGTGAAAGCTTGACTAATGACATAAGACTTAGTTGGATGCACTTTAGGAATGAGGGTGAAGGACACAGTAGCTCCATTAAGAGTCTGAACATCCTATCTCACAGTTCTCAGCTTCAAGCTCTCAGATTTTCCTTTTAACTGAAGTGTTTGGGCAGTGGGATATAGGAGGATTGTTCTTTCAGACGCATCATCCTGTAGGGCAGGGTCATTTCAACTACCTTCAGTAGTACTTTATTGCAATAACTAGAATGGTTGAGATATAGATTCTACACTTGCCATTGGTTAATGTTTCATAAGATGAATCAAAGTGATCTTGTGCATATCGCCAACAATGTCTCTGTTCCTTAATCCAGTCAGTTCTCTGGTCTTTGGTGAGTTGGAGGAAATCATCACATTTACTGACGTGATGTTTGGTAGCGTTCCAATAGGCACATACTGGACAGCGTTCAGATAAGGTGTTGGGTAGAGGCTGACTAACTTTAAGTGGGGCAACTCAGGCTTTAGAGGAGGTTACATGAGGGGCAGTTTTGGCACCATGGAGTATGGTTGTACCTTTTAATGGGTGAGAAGGTGGAGGCCTCTGCCGTATTGTCTGTGGTGTTCTTTCCCTTCTGGGCTGTCAACGGGCTTCTTGTTATAGCCAGTTGGAAAAATTTAAGAGGTTATAAGAAAGGGGGCCTAATCTCCTCGAACTCATACCTCTTTTAAACTGGAAGAACTGCTCATCGGGAAGCTTCTCTAGAAGCCGCTCAACATGTGAAAAACAGGTAAGAGCCCATGGACTGAAGCAGGCCCACTAGTGCCTGAACTCTCAGGGAAAATTGGTCCAGGCCTCTACCATCGCCTATGCAGATAGCAGGTATCTCCACTATAACTCAGAGGTCCTTTAACCCTCTGGAGTCTAAGGGTATTTTTGGGGCCTGGAGAAGTTTTGTCATGCCCTGACATTTGTGCTTTTTTCAGTTTCTTATAAATATCTAAATGGCTAAAGTCTAATCTCACTGTAATCAGCACAAACTAGGCTATAATAATATGTGAGCAGCATGTATGTACATGATTGTGTTTTTGAGAAAAAAAATGTTATGCGTGGTTAGTGAAAAACTAAAAATGTTAAATCACTTGAAAAAGGCAATAAAACACATACAGAAAATTGGTTCCCAGGAATTTTGAGAACTGGAGCTTGTAGCCTAGAATTTTTTTTTTCTAAATGATGTGAAAATCATCTTGTTTACTCACTTACAGAAAACAATATATTGATTTAAATTTTCTAAGACACTTTTTGTTGGTAAAAGTCATATGCGAGTAGGCGTCAACTATCATGAATTCACACCTGAGAAGACAAAGACCTGCATAATGAGCTGCATAATGAGCCATTCAGTCAGCTGTGTCACTGAGAGGGATGAGTTACAAGAAAGAATGTGAGGACAAAATAAATCTATATAATTTTATGTTTGTAGTTTATTTAGAATATATTTAATTATCCCACAACATAATTTAATATTCACTTGTGAGTGCAGTTAAACAGTTTATTAGGAACAATCAAAGCTGACTTTCAAACTGAATTTTTTGCATCATTACTCCAGTCACACAATCCTTCAGAAATCCTTTTAACAATCTTATTTTCTACAAAAAAACATTTATTGTTATTATTATCATCATCATCATTATTATTATTATTATTATTATTATTATTAATGTTGAAAAGAGCTGAGAATATTTTTTTTTTAGGTTTTTTAGGGGGGATAAATTGAAAGAACAGCAATGATTGTTACATTTGTTACAGTTACATTTATTGTTACATTTATATTATTTACATCAAGCTTTTGAATGGTATAGTAGTGTATATTGTTATTGAAACTTCATAATATTTCACTTGATTATACATTTAGTCAGGAATTATAGTTTGGAAAAAGTCTTTGGAAAAAGTCTAACTAGTAAAATGTTTACACGTTATGTGAAAACTAGTACAAGTATATAAATAAATAAAAAGAGACTTACTCATGTTTATGAACTCTGCTGAATAAAGTCCTTCATTCTTTTTTTCTGAGGAAATCCAAATCTCAAATCCTCAACCACATCACATCTTTTTGGGGTGAATTATGTCTTATTCCTCTCATCGCGAAGCAAACAGTAAAATAATAAAAACTTGAAGAACAGTCTCGCTGCGTTGTCTTCTGTTGTGTGGGCGTATTCAAAAGCCGCGCGCTTCAGTGAAACATTTGAATCTCAAAAGCGCGCTCGGCGCGAGGGCGTGGTCGCATTAGAAGATAATGAAGGGAGACGTGAAAAACGGACATCGCGTTGTTTTCATATGGATTACTTTATCACAGAATATTTGTTTTCAGCAGCACTTGTTTAGTTTAAAAGGAGACATGTCAGGCTTTCTATAGATATCTCTCTCATGTCTCTTCGTTGAGTATTCACTGAGTTACAGTTCATTTTAATGACGCATTTGTATCTGAAGATCAGCGAAGACAAAGGCTGCAGACAGCACTCCTTGTTTGTTATCTTTATTTTATAAGTGCACAAAGTTTTGTTGTTATTATGTCTGTATACAAAAAAAAGTAGACCCTTTACAGATTCGATTGATGTATTGCACTTATCTGTACGATCAAAACTGAAAGTGTAATTTAAGTTCTTTTCGGGGTTATCAGGACAAAATGCCTCAAAACGCGTATACGCGTTAATCGACTTCAGAGGGTTAAAACAAGTTGTCGGTGTTGACAATAACACTCATCTAGGCCCCGTATAGCTCGAGTATAAGGATCTGTGGCATAAACATTCAATTCAATTCAAGTTTATTTGTATAGTGCTTTTTATGTTACAAATCATTACAAAGCAACTTTACAGAAAATTAAGTTTCTACAATATTTATTAGTAGCTTATCAGTGATGATTGTCAGTTTATGTGCACACGGCAGAAATGTTCAGAAAAATCAATAAAAGACGTAAACAAACAGAGGATTAACACTATTAAGTTGCAATCAAACTTATAGCAAAATGTGGTAGTTCTGTATGTTGTCTCTGGGTTAGCATCATCTGAGGTCCTCTAAGGGTTAGCATCATCTCTTCTTAGGTGTTCTGGATCCAGTCTGGAGCTTGTGTAAATCCTAGTTACCACGGAATGTAAATCCGGTGGCAAAACAGATAAACAAATAGAGACATAATTAGCATAGCTGCAGTTCCAGCTAAGTAAAATTAATTAGTTTAACCCAAGCTAAAGAATAATAATGCGCATTTGATCAGATATAACTGCAGTCCAAAATTATGAGATGCATTATTTGAATGCTTGGCCGAAGAGGTGTGTTTTTAATCTAGATTTAAACAGAGAAAGTGAGTCTGAACCCCGAACATTATCAGGAAGACTATTCCAGAGTTTGGGAGCCAAATGCGAAAAAGCTCTACCTCCTTTAGTGGGTTTTGGTATCCTAGGTACTACCAAAAGCTCTCAATGGTGCTTCAGTACTTGGCTCTCCAGTGTTTGTACTGTTTTTGTTCGTTTTTCCTGTTTTTTGTTTGTTAAACATGAACAGTTTCACCAGGGATGAACTTCTGAACATTCGGCAGAACACACCACAAAACCTTTTACTGGATTTCAATTATTCAGACGTTTTACTGAACGTTGTTGTCGATGGAGCAGCGGCGCTGATCAAACGCTTCAAGAAGCGCAGACAGGGGAAGCAAGCAGGTGCGCTCATGGACAAATAAGGATTTCTCACACTCTGCTGCTCTGTGTTTCACGGAAACCTGGCTGAATGACGCCATCCCAGACAGCGCACTCCATCTGCCGGACTTTCAGCTGTTTAGAAAAGAGCGCGACGCAGAATCAACGGGGAAATTGTGCGGCGGCTGGCCATGCTTTTACATCAATGAACCGTGGTGCACAGATATAACTGTGTTAAAAAAGAGTTGCTGTTCAGATCTAGAAGTGCTTTTTATTAACTGCAAGCCGTTCTATTCGCCGCAGGAATTTCACTCATTCATTCTGGTGAGTGTTTACATCCCTCCGCAAGCGCACGTAAGCCTGACTTTACAGAAATTCGCTGATCAGATCATGGAGACAGAACAACAACACCCGGACTCTGTTTTAATCATTCATGGGGACTTTAATAAAGCCAATCTCTCCCGTGAACTGCCAAAATACAGACAGCATGTTACATTTCCCACCAGAGACAGTAATATATTGGATCAGTGTTACACCACAATAAAGGATGCATATCACTCTGTTCCACAAGCAGCTCTGGGGCTGTCTGATCACTACCTGGTTCATCTTCTACCAACCTACAGGCAGAAACTTAAATCTGCTAAACCTGTAGTTAAGACTGTAAAGAGATGGACCAACGAAACAGAGCAGGATTTACAAGCTTGTTTTGACCTCACTGATTGGAGTGTTTTTGAAGCTGCGACTACTGATCTGGACGAACTCACAGAGACCGTAACATCCTATATTAGTTTTTGTGAGGATATATGTATTCCTCCCAGGACTTATTTAACATTCAACAATGATAAGCCATGGTTTACAGCAAAACTCAGACATCTTCGTCAGGCCAAAGAGGATGCCTAAAGAAATGGGGACAGAGTCTTGTACAATCAGGCCAGGAACACACCGAACAAAGAGATTAGAGTGGCTAAAAGGACCTACGCTAAAAAGTTGGAAGACCAGATTATTTCCAATGACTCAACTTCAGTGTGGAAAGGACTGGGAGCCAATCATTTGGTTTTAGCCAGGTTTCAGTCAAGCAGTGTACATCAAAACTATTATCTGTGATCATTTCATTTACAATAACTGCTTTGGGTGTAAGTGATCTAATGTTTATGAGCCCAAACTTTAGAAATTGTTTTTGTTCATATATTTTACGTTTTTCTGGTTTAATCACGATAAGATTTTTTCTAGATCTTACATTAAATTTATATTTTGACCTCACTATTCGGGGAACAGACACAATCTCTTAATAGATTGGACAGCGCAAGTACTTCTAACATTTAAGCGGGTAGAACAAAAGCCATCATAGCAGTTATTTGAGAATTGGCTACTAGTCATATGGAGTGTACAGTCCTGGAGATGTTGTCCGAGAGGAGTTCCGCTCTGACTCTGCTGGGGTGCAGGCCTAGGACACTCCCAGAAAAGATTCCAATTATTAACAAAGAGCAGTTTCTGTTCTTTACACCATGACAATATCCATTAATTTAGAGCAAAAAGTCTACTGAACCTTTCGTGTCCTCGTTGATACTTGGGCAGTGGTCCTGACATGATGATCGTCGCCGCGGGCGTTGTGCTGCGCACCGTCTCGATCAGGCTCCTGAAGTCCCTCTTCAGCATCTCTGTCTACCGCTGCGTGGTGTTGTTAACCCCAGCGTGAAGCACGACCGTTCTGGGGCTCTCGTCGGCCTTCAGGATCGCGGGTATCTGCGCATAAGCCAATGCAAGTCTTCTCGCTCTACCTTCAGATGATCCAGTAAGATGTGGTATTTATACTGATCTGATTCTCCAGGATCTAACAAATTGGATAGGGCCATCTTTAACATCAAGTACTGGCTTTCATCCTCCCTAGTGAGATCAGGGAAAGAAGGACCTTCTACTCTTCTATAACTCGACTGCAGGGGGCCAGTAGAAGGAACTAGCTGACTTAGAGGGGGAGCAGATGTCAGGTAAGGAGGCTGCACATTGCTTGCTGGCTGAGCAGAATAAGACATAACACCAGGCAAGCTCCTATAACTTGACTACAGGAGGCCAGTAGAAGAAACTGACTTTGAGGGGGAGCAGATGTCAGGTAAGGAGGCTGCACATTGCTTGCTGGCTGAGTAGAGTAAGACATAACACCAGGCAAGGGATGACTTGGCAGAGTATAAGATGGGTACATGGGGTTATACGAAGCTGATGACAGGTTACAGGCAACCAGGGCTGGGAAGGTTACTTTTAAAATGTATTTTACGACAGATTACAAAATACAAGCTTTAAAAAGTAATCAGTAACGTATTTTGTTAGATTACTCAGGTTTAGTAACTTAATCTAAATACTTTAGAATACTTTGAAATACTTAAGCTTTGTAACACAAAGGAACATATTAACTTGATGTCTTGTTTTTATGCTTTCCGACATCTACCAGCTATGAGATTTGTGGTTTCTTTGCATTTTATTTTTAAGAACATCAATTTTCCACAGAATTTCTATGAACAACAAAAAAATGTTATGTCATTTAAATCTTCCAATCAATATAAATTCAATTTGAATACAATGAATGGGATTCCGTGCCATTTCATGCTGCATTCCAAGCTTCAAAACGAATCCAGACACACTAAACACAGAGTAAAAGTAGCCAAAACAACTGACACAATTGTCCAAGTTATACAGTAAATTTGTTTAATGAATGGACCAAAGTTTAAGTGAAAAAGAGTCGCAAAAGAATCGCCAAGTCAAAATTGACAGGGCTCGTTTCCCACGGTCGCAAGCAATGTTGTTATTAACCATGCTTTTGGGAAACACACCTCAGGGGTCGCAAATTTTAAAATCCCAAAATTTCAAAATCCCAAAATTTCAAAATCCCAAAATCCTTTGGGCAGGTATTCTTCAGGTTTTGGTAGCCCAAAATGAATTTAACTAGGCTGAAAAAAAGACATCAGCTGAACTTTACTGTGGAAAAATCAGCATGATCAACAAAAACTAGTAGCATATCTGGATGTAACGATTCAATAAATTTATGAAGCGATAAAATTCACAATACAGATTACACCATACAATTTTTAACAATTTATTTATTTATTTATTTATTTTTTACAAAATGAGATTTAAGACAAATTATAAATGAAAATGTGTCCTTTTATTATTAGACAAAAATAGAAGAAACTGTCTTTGAGGGGGAGCAGATGTCAGGTAAGGAGGCTGCACATTGTTTGCTGGCTGAGCAGAGTAAGACATAACAACAGGCAAAGGGATGACTTGGCAGAGTATAAACTGGGTACATGGGGTTATATGAAGCTGATGACAGGTTACAGGCAACCAGGGCTGGGAAGGTTACTTTTAAAATGTATTTCACTACAGATTACAAAATACAAGCTTTAAAAAGTAATCAGTAACGTATTTCGTTAGATTACTCAGGTTTAGTAACATTCTTTGTGAAATGAAAAAAAAAAGTGAAAGTCGTGACATTTGCCAAGTATGGTAACCCATACTCAGAATTGGTGCTCTACAGTTAACCCATCCAAGTGCACACACACAGCAGTGAGAAGTGAACACACCGTGAACACATACCAGGAGCAGTGGGCAGCTATATATCCAGCGCCTGGGGAGCAACTGGGGCCTTGCTCAAGGACACTTCAGCCATTGGTATTGAGGGTGAAAGAGAGCGCTGTTCATTCACTCCCCACCCACCTACAACTCCTGCCAGCACAGAGACTCAAACCTGCAACCTTCTGGTTACAAGTCCAACTCTCGAACCATTAGGCCACAGCTGCCCCCATGAATTGAATTGAATTGTTTGAAATTGAAATGTTAAATAATAAAACTAACTTGAAATTTGATAACAAATCCTAAATCAAATAAAAAAATCATACAACTAAAATAAATATCTAAATCTAAACATAAAATTTGTCTGTGCTCTATTTTAAATCAGAGGAAACCATTTGAATTACTATTAAAAAAAAAAAAAAAAGATGCTAAATACGTTATTTGGGTTGTATAATTAAAAAAAATTTAAGTAAAAACAGAATGGTCAGATTTTACCTTTGTGAATGAGAAGCAAAATCCTTCGGGCAGGCATCTTCAGGTTTTGGTAGCCCAAAATGAATTTAACTAGGCCAAGAAAAAAAAAAGACATCGGCTGAACTTTACTGTGGAAAAATCAGCATGATCAGCAAAAACTAGTAGCATATCTGGATGTAACGATTCAATAAACTTATGAAGTGATAAAATTCACAATACAGATTACACAATACAATTTTCTAACACTTTATTTATATATTTATTTATTTTTTTACAAAATGAGATTTAAGACAAATTATAAATGAAAATGTGTCCTTTTATTATTACACAAAAGACAAAATGCTGCATATTTCTTTGTGAAATGAAAAAAAAAAAAAGTGAAAGTCGTGACATTTGCCAAGTATGGTAACCCATACTCGGAATTGGTGCTCTGCATTTAACCCATCCAAGCACACACACACAGCAGTGAAAAGTGAACACACTGTGAACACATACCAGGAGCAGTCTGCAGCTATATATCCAGCGCCCAGGGAGCAACTGGGGGTTCAGTGCCTTGCTCAAGGGCACTTCAGCCATGGGTATTGAGGGTGAAAGAGAGCGCTGTTCATTTACTCCCCACCCACCAACAACTCCTACCAGCATCGAGACTCGAACCTGCAACCTTCTGGTTACAAGTCCAACCCTCTAACCATTAGGCCACAGCTGCCCCCTTGAATTGATGTGAATTAAAGTGAATTGAAGTGAATTGAAGTGAATTGAAATGTTAAATTATGAAACTAACTTGAAATTTGATAACAATTCCTAAATCAAATAAAAAAAATCATACAACTAAAAGAAATATCTAAATCTAAACAAAAAAAATTGTCTGTGCTCTATTTTAAATCAGAGGAAACCATTTGAATTACTATCCAAAAAAGATGCTAAATACATATTTGGGTTATTTGGGTTGTATAAAAAAAAAAAAAAATTTAAGTAAAAACAGAATGGTCCGATTTTACCTTTGTGAATGAGAAGCAAATGTCACTCTCTGACAGCAGGTGCCACTTATGGAACACCAGGTATAGGAATTTAAGTGAAAAAGGAATTTTACATCACTGTTCACGATAGCCGTCGGGCAGGGCGGGGATACATTTTGGAGCGCAACTGAAAAACACAATAGCCCCATGATGTCAGGCTAGCGATTTTTAAGAGCCCTGCATCTATCCAGTTTGTGAACAGTTGGCTCCCACACTGGTTTTGTTAAACAAAATAAATTATTATTTTTAAAGATTGACTCAAAAGAATCATCTGTTCACGAATCGGATCATGAACTTGCATCACCGAGTCAAAGATGATCTATTGAACATTTTGAATAAAGACTTCAAGTTCACCTGTAAAGCACATAAAGCTATCGTTTTACTTGATAAACTTTTATTTGATGCATGGTTCGTATGGATCTGTTAACTGAATGCAAAGTGTGAATTCTAGGAGATTTTCTGTGTCGTGATGATGAGCATGTATGCACGCTCACTACAGTCGTGGCCAAAAGTTTTGAGAATTACATAAATATTAGTTTTCAAAAAGTTTGCTGCTAAATTGCTTTTAGATCTTTGTTTCAGTTGTTTCTGTGATGTACTGAAATATAATTACAAGCACTTCATACGTTTCAAAGGCTTTTATCGACAATTACATGACATTTATGCAAAGAGTCAGTATTTGCAGTGTTGGCCCTTCTTTTTCAGGACCTCTGCAATTCGACTGGGCATGCTCTCAATCAACTTCTGGGCCAAATCCTGCATGATATCAACCCATTCTTTCATAATAACTTCTTGGAGTTTGTCAGAATTAGTGGGTTTTTGTTTGTCCACCCGCCTCTTGAGGATTGACCACAAGTTCTCAATGGGATTAAGATCTGGGGAGTTTCCAGGCCATGGACCCAAAATTTCAACATTTTGGTCCCTGAGCCACTTAGTTATCAGTTTTGCCTTATGGCACGGTGCTCCATCGTGCTGGAAAATGCATTGTTCTTCACCAAACTGTTGTTGGATTGTTGGAAGAAGTTGCTGTTGGAGGGTGTTTTGGTACCATTCTTTATTCATGGCTGTGTTTTTGGGCAGAATTGTGAGTGAGCCCACTCCCTTGGATGAGAAGCAACCCCACACATGAATGGTGTCAGGATGCTTTACTGTTGGCATGACACAGGACTGATGGTAGCGCTCACCTTTTCTTCTCCGATGCCAGTGTCTGGCACTTTCCTGATTCCATTTGCTTGCTTTGTTTAAATTGTCTCCACCTCTATGTATCCCTCCCCCTTGAAATGTATATAAACTCCAAAGTATCACTGCTTTGGTTAGACTTTTGACGACTGTAGCGCTGAGCAGAGCGTTCTCAATAAAGAATGCTGCTGAAGATTACCCAAGAGTCTCCTGGTCTTCGCTTCTGAGTTTACAACAGTTTTGGTGCCGTGACCCGGATAGAGCTTCTCACCTGAATCCAGATTGAAACTGCAATCTCAACAAAGATCTGACTTCATTCCAGACTGAATCTTTCAGTACAACCAAGGGTTGGTGAGTGTAACTCTATCCAAAAGAGCCTTTAAGACCAGTGTCCTCTGCACCGCCAGAGAAGAGTTAACAGACAGCTGCAGGGTTTGGTTAACTAAGTTACCCTCTAAAAATTTATTTTAGAGATGAAAATATCCTCTGTTTAGGCAGGGAAGATTAGCATCACATGCTAATATTGTGTTACCCTCTGTCTCGGCAGGGAAGGTTAGTGTAAAGTGCTAGAAGTTTGTGTTACCCTCTGTCTCGGCAGGGAAGTTTAGCGTAAAGTGCTAGAAGTTTGTGTTAACAAGTGTATCCTCTGCTTGCCAGGGAAGTTTTAGAAGTGTCCTGTTGTGTCAGAAAGACTTTACAAAATGTTGAGAAGGAATGCTAATCTGATTCCAACAACTGAGAAAGGTGGACTAGCTACTCCTTCATGGACAGACAGTGAGTACAAATCATTGTTAGGAGAGCACATGGACTCAATAGTGACAGAGTCAGTCAGATTGGATTTGATAAAGAAATTTGGTATTGATCCAGAAAAAGTATGGTCAATCGAAGAATGTTAAAAGGTACTAGGATCATGTATCCGCAAGAACAATATGAAAGGCATTATCTGCTGCCACAAAGAATTTGGTTTAGCTTTAGCTACGGAACATTCTCAGCGTAACTCAGAGCTAGAGAAACAGAACAAAGAGCTCAGAGCTAGAGTATCCTCTGTGACTAAGAAATTGAACTGCAACAAAGCTGCAGCAAAAACTGATATGGAAGAAGTTAGTCAGCCTGATAACAATTATCCTGACTTACAAGCTTTTTTTGAAACAGATGTAGCCATCCAGTCAGTAACTGATGTGTCTGTAAATTCAGAGAAGGTATGTGGAGCTAGGAGAAGATCTCAGAGAATTGAGGGAACTGAAAGTGTTCCTCCCAACTCTTCTGTTGTCCAAGTACAAACTGTTGCCAAAGTTCTAAGACCTAAAGATATAGAGAGACTATCCCAGAGCTTACACTCAGCACGCACAAATTTTACTGAATTTAGAAGAGCACTGATCAGCAAAATGCGTCTCTATGACATGTCGTTAGCAGAAGTCACACAGCTGATGTCACAAATTCTAACTGAATCTGAATTCAACAGTTTTGAGTCTGCTGTTACTTCTGAACTACAACATGCCAGTAAAGATGAATTGAGAGAAGGAGTTCTGAGAGAGTTAAAGAACATTGTTGGACCAAAAGTGAATTGGTCAAAGGTCACTAGTTGTGTACAGAACAAGGATGAAACTGTAAGTGAATACACTGAAAGGTTTTGTCAGTCAGCTGCAGCCTACAGTGGAATAGCTGACACTCCAGAGAAGGTAATTAATCATAAAGGACCACTAGTTCGAACATGGTTTGATGGCCTTTTAGCCGAGTACAGATCTGCTTTACCATTCTTAGATCTTACATGGTCGACTGGAAGCTTGCAAAACAACTTGGACAGGTTAGCTACTTGGGAAAGAGACTCTGATGTCAAAGCCAGAGTAAAGATTGCAGCAGCATCTTTTCAGGTCAACACAGAGAACCGACAGAAACGTAAAAGTCCTAAGAAGGAGGGCAGTTGTCATTACTGTGGTAAATCCGGACACTGGATGAAAGAGTGTAGGAAAAGTAAGAAGACATTAAGAGAAATGAACAGTTTTACTCAGCTCCTACTCAGTCTACTTAACACTCTGAAGCAGCCCCTCCCCACTTCACCTAACTGTTGGAGCAGCTTGCTCAGGTGTTAACTGTTAGGGCTGTGAGTGCTTAACTTCCCCAGTAATGTATAACAAAGATGAAAGATTCTTTGAAAATAAAACTACAGGAAGGTGACTGTCACTTCCTTTCATTGAGAGAATGTTAAGTACACTCACAGCCTTCAAAGCTATATTACAGCACACTCTAGTCACTCCTATTCTCTTTGGGTTATGATGTTTTGTTATGACTGATGTTCCATTGGAAGATGGAGATGTCACACAGTAAAGTTTGCACACCAACTACAGGGACAGACTAGGACACACACAGACCAGTGGGGAGCCCAGGGAAGAACCGATGTGCAACAGGCCTCGGGGGCCAACCCTGTGGTGAAGACTTCCTCATAGGTTTCCCCTATCAGTAGTTTCATCCCCACCTCACTGGTCCATAGGTGTCAAATTACTTAAAACTAGGTTGAGAAAAACACTATACGATCACCAGACTTAAAAACCACTATACGATCAACAGAAGTCTAAAAATGTCTATGCATGAATACTGCTGGTCTGCTGTTTTCTTTGTTTTCTTGTGTTGCAGGTATGTGTAAGCAGCACCCTGGTGTAAAGCATCACCTCAGACATCCATGAACAAGCTTCATGAGGACCAAGAATCATCTGCATGAATCTACATGGGAAATGGACTACAGAAAACAGACTTCACAGCTATTCAGGCGCCATGGACTTCAAGACTTCCACTCTCATGCTACATGGTTTTCTGTGTCAACATGTAGTTTCCACGACATGTTACCATCCATGTCATATGTGTCCACAGTTGTTGTTCTAAAAATAACTATTACACCTAAGTAAATCTAGGACAAGACACAGAATAAGTTATATGTGCCTGTAACCTTTTCAAGTTACATGACTGCAAGCTGGGGCTTATGTTAAGAAACATAGGCCATAGAATGGACTTATGAAAGTTTAAATTTTTATTATGTGAGAGTTATTAGAACTCTCAACGGGAGGACTGTGGGATTACAAATTTATAAAATGTTAAATCTAGGTTCCAATGTAATAGTATGTACATTGTGTTTTTACATTTTGAGGTTAATATGATGACATTCTGAGATGATCAAGTCAAGCAGCCCAGGTTTCTGAGACATTGACCTTTTGTTTGCTCTTCCTGACCATAAACTCAAGGCACAGCTGTGCCTTTGTTTCTGTGATAATGTGAAGGTATGGGCGATACTGTCAGGCACCTCTGTATTTAAAAGACACTGTTATGCTGATGAGATCAAGGCTGGGAAAATGCCAGTGTCTGGCACTTTCCTGATTCCATTTGCTTGCTTTGTTTAAATTGTCTCCACCTCTATGTATCCCTCCCCCTTGAAATGTATATAAACTCCAAAGTATCACTGCTTTGGTTAGACTTTTGACGACTGTAGCGCTGAGCAGAGTGTTCTCAATAAAGAATGCTGCTGAAGATTACCCAAGAGTCTCCTGGTCTTCGCTTCTGAGTTTACAACAACCTATAAATTGTTGATTTAGGTGCAATCTTAGTAGCCACAATATCCTTGCCTGTGAAGCCATTTTTATGCAACGCAATGATGGCTGCACGCGTTTCTTTGCAGGTCACCATGGTTAACAATGGAAGAACAATGATTTCAAGCATCACCCTCCTTTTAACATGTCAAGTCTGCCATTCTAACCCAATCAGCCTGACATAATGATCTCCAGCCTTGTGCTCGTCAACATTCTCAACTGAGTTAACAAGATGATTACTGAAATGATCTCAGCAGGTCCTTTAATGACAGCAATGAAATGCAGTGGAAAGGTTTTTTTTGGGATTAAGTTAATTTTCATGGCAAAGAAGGACTATGCAATTCATCTGATCACTCTTCATAACATTCTGGAGTATATGCAAATTGCTATTATAAAAACTTAAGCAGCAACTTTTCCAATTTCCAATATTTATGTAATTCTCAAAACTTTTGGCCACGACTGTAGGAGTTGCTAATGAACATGCTGCTGCACGCAGTTTTTTATTTTGTTTCAACGGAAAATCAGTTGCCTTATTGGTTGAAATCCCCAAACTGTTTACTTAAATATTAAATTAATAAATGACATCAAAATAAAAGTAATCACTGAATACTTTTCAGATGTAACTGTAATCTGATTACCCCTTATTTAAAATATAATTATACAGTTACTCATATTTTGTATTTTATATACGTAAGGCCGTTACGTTACTCCCCAGCCCTGCAGGCAACTGACCATGACTAGGGGAATGTGTGAACTGCAAGGGCTGTGGCCCAGGCTGGGTAAGAAGGGCACAGCTTACAGGAGGAGAGGTTGATAATGAGGACCAGTATCAGGCATATCTGCAGAATGAGGTTGTTGTTGTGTTTCTGCTGTAGATAGTGGTTGCTGATGATATTGCAGGATAAAATCATCATAATGTGCAGGGGCTGAGCCTGGCAGCGTGGTCGGGCGAGAAGGCCATCTCTGAATTCTCGTCCTGTTCTGAACCAGCCATGGGGGTTGATTGTGAACTGCTGGTGTGATCCAACAGCGGAAGGATAAAGTACTCGTTCGCCGCATACGTTCTCTTCTCTGACCCTGCAGCTCTCTCCGTTAGCTTCGTGTCAGTGGCACCAGTACAGGTTTTTCTTCAGTTACTTGTGCTATTTCATGTTGAGTTCAGTAATGCACATAGATTGCACCTGACTACAGTCGTGGCCAAAAGTTTTGAGAATTACATAAATATTAGTTTTCAAAAAGTTTGCTGCTAAACTGCTTTTAGATCTTTGTTTCAGTTGTTTCTGTGATGTACTGAAATATAATTACAAGCACTTCATACGTTTCAAAGGCTTTTATCGACAATTACATGACATTTATGCAAAGAGTCAGTATTTGCAGTGTTGGCCCTTCTTTTTCAGGACCTCTGCAATTCGACTGGGCATGCTCTCAATCAACTTCTGGGCCAAATCCTGACTGATAGCAACCCATTCTTTCATAATAACTTCTTGGAGTTTGTCAGAATTAGTGGGTTTTTGTTTGTCCACCCGCCTCTTGAGGATTGACCACAAGTTCTCAATGGGATTAAGATCTGGGGAGTTTCCAGGCCATGGACCCAAAATTTCAACATCCTGGTCCCCGAGCCACTTAGTTATCACTTTTGCCTTATGGCACGGTGCTCCATCGTGCTGGAAAATGCATTGTTCTTCACGAAACTGTTGTTGGGTTGTTGGAAGAAGTTGCTGCTGGAGGGTGTTTTGGTACCATTCTTTATTCATGGCTGTGTTTTTGGGCAGAATTGTGAGTGAGCCCACTCCCTTGGATGAGAAGCAACCCCACACATGAATGGTGTCAGGATGCTTTACTGTTGGCATGACACAGGACTGATGGTAGCGCTCACCTTTTCTTCTCCGGACAAGCCTTTTTCCAGATGCCCCAAACAATTGGAAAGGGGCTTCATCGGAGAATATGACTTTGCCCCAGTCCTCAGCAGTCCGTTCACTATACTTTCTGCAGAAGATCAATCTGTCCCTGATGTTTTTTTTGGAGAGAAGTGGCTTTTTTGCTACCCTTTTTGACACCAGGCCATCTTCCAAAAGTCTTCGCCTCACTGTGCGTGCAGATGCGCTCACACCTGCCTGCTGCCATTCCTGAGGAAGCTCTGCACTGGTGGCACTCCGATCCCGCAGCTGAATCCTCTTTAGGAGACGATCCTGGCGCTTGCTGGACTTTCTTGGACGCCCTGAAGCCTTCTTTACAAGAATTGAACCTCTTTCCTTGAAGTTCTTGATGAACCTATAAATTGTTGATTTAGGTGCAATCTTAGTAGCCACAATATCCTTGCCTGTGAAGCCATTTTTATGCAACGCAATGATGGCTGCACGCGTTTCTTTGCAGGTCACCATGGTTAACAATGGAAGAACAATGATTTCAAGCATCACCCTCCTTTTAACATGTCAAGTCTGCCATTCTAACCCAATCAGCTTGACATAATGATCTCCAGCCTTGTGCTCGTCAACATTCTCACCTGAGTTAACAAGATGATTACTGAAATGATCTCAGCAGGTCCTTAAATGAGAGCAATGAAATGCAGTGGAAAGGTTTTTTTGGGATTAAGTTAATTTTCATGGCAAAGAAGGACTATGCAATTCATCTGATCACTCTTCATAACATTCTGGAGTATATGCAAATTGCTGTTATAAAAACTTAAGCAGCAACTTTTCCAATTTCCAATATTTATGTAATTCTCAAAACTTTTGGCCACAACTGTATGCAGTTTGTCCTTTTCTCTGGTGAATTGAAAGTGTGTCTGTGTCACAAATGTAGAATCTGTCTCTGCATTGATCTCAACTATTGAATTACAGCAACAGGAAATAGACAAACAATTTTACCTGCAGAATTTATTCTCTGGTGCTGTTTTTGTCACGGTGTGGTGGATGAGTGAACACATGAGGACGAAAAAGATAACAATATACAGTCTTTAACCCTCTGGGGTCTGAGGGTGTTTTAATGGCCTGGAGAAGTTTTGGCATGCCCTGACATTTGTGCTTTTTTCAGTTGCTTATAAACATATAAATAACACTGTAATCAGCACAAACTGGGCTTCAGTAATATGTGAGCATGTATGTACATGATTGTGTTTTTGAGAAAGCAACGTTTATGGGTGGTTAGTGAAAAACTCAAATTTTGAGGTCACAAATAAGAAATAAGGCCATAAAAACATACAGAATATTTGTTCACAAGACTTTTGAGAACCTTTTTTGAGAAGTTTTTGCTTCAAAATGATGTTTACTCGCTCACAGAAAACAATATATTGATAAAAATTTTCTAAGACACTTTTAGAGTAGAAAGGGTCTATGCGAGAAGGCGTCAAATATCGTGCATAATGCTGTGATTCACACCTGAGAAGACAAAGGCCTGCATAATGAGCCTTTCAGTCAGTTGTGTGACTGAAAGGGAAGAGTTACAAGAATGAATGTGAGAACAAAAGAAATTTGTAAATTTTTTCTTTGTAGTTTATTTAGAATATATTTAGCTATTGCACAAAAACAACTTGAGATTAATTTGTGAGTGCAGTTGAACAGTTTATTAGGTACAATCAAAGCTGACTTTTTAGCATCATTATTCCAGTCACATGATCCTTTTCTAAATCATTCTAATATTCAAAATTTCAGAAGGCAGTGAGAGCAATTGAATCCATGTACTTTGCGGCAATCATTGATACGAATTACCATAGACCTAAAACACTTTTTACTATTTTTAATGCTGTTGTTAATCCAACTGCTTGTGAGTACCAAGATACATCAATAAACTATGTGTGATGACTTTCTTAGATATTTTATTAATAAGATCTGCTGACTTGAACCAGTTTGAACCTATTTCTTTTATATATCTTCAAGAAAAAGTGTGTCAGTTAAAGCCATCTGGCTCCTCTATTGATACTATTCCACCATATTTCTTCAAACAAGTTTTTGACGCTTTGGGTCCCTATTTTGTGACCATGATAAATTGATGTTTGGATACTAGTATTGTACCTGATGAGTTAAAACATGCCACAGTTTAAACATGCCCTTGCTTAAGAGGCCGAACTTAGATTCTTCTGTTTTAAACAACTATAGACCCATTTCAAATTTGTCTTTTATTTCAAAGATTTTAGAAAAAGTAGTTCTGCAACAACTACAAAGCTTTCTGGATGAAAATAAGATCTTTGAGGTTTTTCAATCAGGTTTTAAAAAAAAACACTCGACTGAGACCGCTCTTCTGAAGGTTTTAAATGATATTTTATTAACTGGTGACTCTGGGTATCATGCTGTGCTAGTGCTCCTAGAATTGAGTGCTGCTTTTGACACTGTGGACCATGCCATCCTGCTTGCTTGCTTGGAACACTATGTAGGCCTAAAAGGATGTGCTCTTGAATGGTTTAACTCTTTTATCTTTCAAATCGAAGTTTCAGAGTTAACATTGGTCAACACTCTTTTGAGGTAGCTTCTTTGTCATGTGGTGTTCCCCAGGGCTCCATTCTAGCTCCTATTCTTTTTTCACTCTATATGCTCCCTTTGGGTTCTATCTTTAGAAAGCATGGTCTGTCATTCTATTGCTATGCAGACGATACTCAAATCTATCTGCCCTTAAAACAGAGTTCAAATGGTTTGGGAGCACTTAATATGTCTTGCTTGTCTGATGTGAAAGCCTGGTTGTCTTTAATAATTGTGTTTGGTCCATTGTATTATTTTAGTGCACCTAAAGTAACCATAGGCAATAAAACCTTATCTGTGAAGCCTTGGGTAAAAAATCTGGGTGTTATCTTTGATGATGTTCTAAAATTTGATAAACA
Organism: allo-octoploid hybrid of Carassius auratus x Cyprinus carpio; assembly: GCA_024542945.1. Lineage (NCBI taxonomy): Eukaryota > Metazoa > Chordata > Actinopteri > Cypriniformes > allo-octoploid hybrid of Carassius auratus x Cyprinus carpio. Next base: position 137,188 of record JANHFF010000657.1, read on the forward strand.
GATAAATTCAGTGGTTAAACCCTGTTTCTTTCAGCTTCGAATACTAGCTAAAGTTAAACCCATTCTATCTAGTAGAAATTTCGAAAAAGTAATTCATGGTTTTATTACATCTAGATTGGACTACTGCAATTCACTGTATGTAGGGATTAGTCAGTCAGCCCCATCTCGCTTGCAGATAGTTCAAAATGCAGCTGCTAGGCTTTTAACATGCTCCTAAAAATGGGAGCATATCACACTAGTTTTACGTTCTCTACACTGGCTACCCGTGCGCTATCGAGTTAATTTTAAAATTCTTCTTTTAGTGTTCAAATCATTAAACGGTCTGGCCCCTAACTATCTTTCTGACTTATTGACTGAACACCAGCCCCTCTTGTCTCTCCGGTTGTCCAACCAGAGATTATTATGCATCCCTAAATTGAGGCTGAAATGCAGGGGTGACCGCACTTTCTCGGTAGCTGCCCCTAGATCGTGGAATGCCTTGCCCCTCTGTATTAGATCTGCACTTTCACTATCTGTTTTAAATCTATGTTGAAAACATACATTTTTGATTTGGTATTTTGAAACTGAGAATTTTCTACTTTACTGTTTTATAGTATTATTTTGTATTGTCTTATTGAAATGTTTTTATTGTTGTTGTTCAGCACATTGGTCAACCCTTGGTTGTGTTTAATAGTGCTATATAAATATAATTGACATTGACATTGACTAGTACTAATTTATATATATATAAAAAGAACACAATTACCACATAGCACACATATTATCAGTAATATTTACAGCTTACTTGATACATTTACACCTCAGATGATCGCAAACACCAATGACCGGGTATAACACATTCAGAGTATTTACACCAGAGCAGATATTCATGAACAAAAGCTTAGTTACATTCATAAACACAAACATGCTTTGTATGTAGGCCTATACAATTCAAAAACTATAGTTATAAACATATACAGTGAACAGAGAATAGCGTATCACAGTAAAGTTTTGTATAATCATTCTTACTGACATTAGGCTAGTAACATTATAACTCATATTACTTTTATATTGTATTGCTGTCATAGAACATAAAAAAAACATCCTGACATCATGAAACATTTAGATGCTGTGAATGAAACTTCATAATTTTTTACTTGATTATACATTTAGTCAGGAATTATTGTTTGGAAAAAGTCTAACTAGTAAAATGTGTCTAAGTTATGTGAAAACTAATACAAGTAGATTAATAAAAAAAAAGACTTACTCGTGTTTATGATCTCTGCTGGATAAAGCCCCTGCATTTTTTTTACAAGTCCTTTTCTGAGGTGAATTCTGTCTTATTCCTCTCAGAGCAAAGCGAACAGTAAAGCTGAAAAAACTTGAGGTACAGTCTTGCTGCTTTGTTTGGAGTGATGTGGGCGTTTACACGCCGTGCACTTCACATGAACGATTATAATATCTATAGTGCACTCAGTGCGTGGGCGTGGTTACATTAGATATAATGAAGGGAGACATCAAAGACAGGACATCGCGCTGGTTTGATATGGATTACTTTATAACAGAATATTTATTTTCAATAAGACTTGCTTAGTTTAAAATTAGACATGTCAAGCTTTCTATAGATATATCTCTCATGTCTCTTTGTTGAGCATCTGTTCATTTTAATGACGCATTTCTAAATGAAGATCACGCAGACCAAGACGGCAGACAGCGCACCCTGTTTGTTTTCTTTATTTTATAAATGCACAAAGTTTTGTTGTTATGATGTGTGTATACAAATAAAAGTAAACCCTTTACAGATCTGACTGATGCATTGCTCTTAGCTGTACGATCAAAACTGAAAGTGTAATTTAAGTTCTTTACGGTGTTATCAGGAGAAGATGCCACAAAACATGTATCCGCTTTTGTCGACCAAAGAGGGTTAATAAAACACGTTGGCAAATCATATTGAATGGATTGTTATTGCTGCTTCCTTAAACATCTGTGTGTTTTTTATTAACTCCATCTAAAGCAGGATGCATGTTAACTAAGCAGAAAGGATCCTAGAATGCAAGGCAGGGACGTCCAGGTTGTAAAACCTAGCAAATTTGGATGGCGAGGCCCAGCTGGTCACCACACAAATTTCTGCAATGGACACACGACTAGACCATGGGAAGAGGGGTCGCCTCTGGTGGAGTGGGCTCGTATTCCAATGGGGCATTGCAGGCCTAGGGAATAGTAAGCTAGCGTAATAGCATCAACTATCCACCTATAAAGTATCTGCTTCATGACTGGATGCCCTTTGGCACTGCCACTGAAGCAAACAAAGAGTTGTTCCAGCTGCCTAAACGGGGCAGAATGCTCAATGTAAATTCTCAGCGAACTGGCGGGGCAGATTTAGTTTAACTCCTGGTCCTCTTCTGTGCAATGAACTGTGCTCTGAATGGAGTGGAGAGCACCTTAGGTATATAACTAGGGCTGTGCGATTAATCAAAATCAATTAAATTTTGAGATGTTGCGGTTTGCTAATCACAAAGCCTGTGATGTGGCCATGATATTATGCTGTTCCAGAGCATATGCATGAATGCCAGCCCTGAGTGACAGTCTTACTAACAAATAAAGTGAGCGTACCTCTGTTCTCCATAATCAGCAATTCAGAAGAGGGGACACACACAGCTGAATGCTTCTCATACTCGCTACTCTCTGCCGCGTCTCATGGAGGAGCCGTTTACATTTACTGCAGACACGCAGCCTGTCTCGTAATGCTCGGTTAAACTCGCGCCCGGCTCCGCACTGCACATCTCCGCGAGCGCGCATCTGGCAATATGGACAAGGCTTGACGCACACGTGCAACCTGTGTCAACTCGCGCCTGGCTCCGCGTTTAAAACAAGTGTAAATTCAGCCTAACTGCTTTGCTAATTTCACTTGGATGAAATTAAACATACAGCACATTTTCCACTTGTTCTTAAAATCCCAAATACTTAAAAATGTATAAATCAGCCTATGTAACCTATGCATTACTTTAATAATTAACTAAAGTAATACAGTTCTTTACACAAAATAAACTAATCTTTCCTGTGAAATTCAGTAATTAAGTAAATTCTGTAAAAGTAGTAATACCATTATAATATTCCCTGATGTAAAAAAAAAAAAAAAAAAACAATAGAATCTCTCCCAAAACACAAGAGAAAATGTAATGGATTTAAGCAGTCTACTGGTATTTGATAGATTCTATTGGTGGGATATAATCTGGCAGATGGGAAACAATAAAACAACAGTAATACTTATTACGATTACAAATTATTCCAAATGCCCAAAACACACTACAAAAAGGAATTTTGTAATTGTTTTAATGGAAACCATAATAATTTCTGTGATGGTTTCTATTGTTTGTTTGTTTGTTTTTTTCAGCAGGGTAATGATACTGTGCTGCACACTATTGACAATATTAAGCTGAAGCTTGACTTTGTGAAATTAAAATTACAAATTTTCTCCAAATCGCACAGGCATATATATATTACCATGCCTTGGTTTCAGGATGACTTTGGAGTGGCTGGGCCCAAACTCCAGGCAGGTAGGGCTCACAGAGCACCTGTAAGTCTCCCATTTGCTTGGCCGATGCTAATGCTAGAAGCAGAGTGGCTTTCAGTGACAGGGACTGAAGGTCAGCAGACTGTAGTGGTTCGAAGAGAGGGCAGTGGGCAGTGGGCAGATCCCATGTAGGGACAGTGAGGTGGCTGTGTGGATTCAGCCTCCTGCCCCCCCTCCTCAAGAAACGGACAACTAAGTTATTCCTGCCCACCGATTGGCCTGCTATATGAGCAGGGTAAGCAGCTATAGCTGCTACATATACCTTGAGTGTAGATGGGGAGCACCCCTTATCCAGAAGCTCTTGTAGGAAGGACAATACCATTGATATGTCACAGGCGGATGGGTCTTCACCGCGGGTTAACTACCAGACGGAGAACAAAGACCACTTAAGGGCGTTGTGTTCTCTTGTGTCTTGTAGAATGAACTCTAGCCTGAGAAATATTGTTTAAAACATGCTCTGTGAGGTTTGCAGTCTCCCATTGAGCGGCCAAAAGTGCAGAGCCCACAGCTCGAGCAAGGGGTTCCATAAAGTCCTGTTTGCCTGAGAGAAGAGATCCCGCCTCAGGGGAATGGGCCACGGAGCTGCTTTAAGCAGCTGAGGCAGCTCTGATAACCAATGCTGGTATCTCCAGAACGGGTCCAACAGGAGGACCTTGTGTTCTTGTTCCCTGATTCACCTGATTTGAATCGAGTTCTGTGGATGGAGCATCTACTCTTATGAGGGGACCTTGCTCCGTGGTTCAATTTTCTCGGTACAGTAGGTAGACAACCAAAATGGGTAATACTGCCGCGCGTACCTCCGCCACAGGGCCGCGGCGTTAACTGCAAATTAGTCGCGTGTTAAAATCATTCACGAAACTACAGCCAGGTGGCGCAAAGGGACGGATTGCGAACTGAATGTAATTGTAAAATGAAAGGAAGACGTAAAACAACAATAACATTATAATATACATTATAACATCCTTAAAAGCCATTAAAAACAGTCTACTCATCAAAAAATTAAAGAAAGACCTTTACACAAAGGCTCTTATGCATGCTATTGTTTTTAAACAGTCATTATATATATATATATATATAGTGACGCGTGTCCCGAGCTCTCATCAGCGTCACCCTGGAAACAGAGCAGGCACACCTGCACCTGCTCATTATGGGCTGAGCGGTCACACCTGCAGCCCATTACGAACGGGCTTTATAGTGGCGCCGACGAACACAGAGGTGAGATATGTCTCCAGAAGACTCGGCTAACAGTTCTCTGTGTTTTCTCCAGACAGCAGCGTGTGACCGCCAGCTCTCACAGGACACGGACTTCACGGACCCACACAGCACTGCACCTTAGAGGAGAAGAGAAGGCTGAGCACTGAGGACCGGAAACCCCTCACATTGGCTATTTCCCCTTCACGACTGTCAATAAAAATCCACCCTTCGGGGACCTTACCTTGATCCTCGTGTCGTGTGCTTCTTCACCCCGTCACACTGGTGGAGAATGCCGGCACTGCAGTGAAGAAGTTACCGACCAGGATCCCACTACATCCACTATCACTGGGTTTGTTGACGGACGTTTTTTTTCCGGATTGTTTTGGTCACGTCCCCTTCCTGTTTCCCCAGGTGGCGCTCCTCCCCCCCCACGATGGAAGATCTGCTGAAGCACCTCACCGAGGTGAGCATCCGCCAGCAACAGATCATGGACCACATGGCCTCCCGACAAGGGGAAACGGAACGAGAGCTCGCCGCCCTCCGCATGGCTGCCGCCCCGCGAACTCCGCTACCTGACCCCGGAGCACAGGCTACCCAGCTCATCCCGAAGATGACAGGGCATGATGACGTTGAGACCTTCCTTCAGATGTTCGAGGCGATCGCCGCCCGGGAGGCGTGGCCCAGGGACGAGTGGGCGCAGATCGTGGCGCCGTTGCTGACGGGAGAGGCGCAACGGGCATACTTTATGCTTGGCCCCGAGCGAAGCGGCTCGTATGAAGAGTTGAAAAAGGAGATCTTGGGACGGGTTGGACTGTCGCCCATTAGCGCCGCCCAACTGTTCCATGACTGGTCCTACCATCCAAGGCGGCCTGCCCGTACGCAAGTGACCGACCTCTCCCGCCTTGCCCAACATTGGCTACTGGCTGGGGGTCCCACCGCACACCAGGTAGCGGAGCGCGTAGTAGTGGACCGCCTCCTTCGGGCCCTTCCCCGCCCTCTACGGCAGGTGGCCGGTATGCGGAACCCCACCAATGTCGACGAGCTGGTGGAGGCCATCGAGCTGGCGGAGGCCACCCAACACCGGCAGGCTGGGGAGCGAGCGCTACCCTTTCCCAAAGGGTGGTCCAGGAGCGACGCGTGCCGGAGGGCACCCAGCGACCAGTCGGCAGGCCGGCGGTTCCCGGGCCACAGGATGAGCCCATGCCTACCGAAGCTCCCCATTCCCCTGGACGCGCTTGGCTGGCAGGCTGTATCATACACGCGGAACCTCCAAAGCAGGCCCCATGAGCGGAAGTGAAGGTAAATGGCCGACCGGTCCTCGCCCTCCTCGATTCTGGCAGCGGGGTCACCCTGATCAGGCCGACAGTCCTTCCTCCACGGCCGGAACCCAAAGCCAGACTGTCCATCACCTGCGTCCACGGTGACACCAGGGAAGTACCGGCGCGGCGCATCACTATCACGGCACCCCCGGGTGCCTGGCCAGTGGAAGTTGGGATCGTCAAGGATCTGCCTGTACCGGTCCTCCTCGGCAGGGATTGGCCGGGGTTCGACCGCCTCTTCGCCTCCGCTAGCCAGCCTGTCAGCCCCGCCGGGAACCGCTCCCAGCGCCGGACGACTACGAAGCCCCGACGGCGCCCCGTGCTGCTGGCCTCGGACAGCCCCAGGGAGGATGAGTCTTCCCGTCATAACCCCAACCTCTTTTATGACCTCTTCCAGCAGGTGGCTGGGGCTGGGGCCTTTGCCCGGGAGCAGCACGAGGATGACCGTCTCAAACACTGCTGGGCCCAAGTGAGGGTCGCCGAAGGGAAGGATCTCTAACCGGCACCCCACCCAACACCGCACTTCGTGGTCAAAGACGGCCTGCTGTACTGTGTTGCACAGCGAAGGGGGGAGGAAAAAACCTTGCTGGTAGTCCCAAGGACCAAGACAGGAGCGGTGATGGAGCTGGCGCATGCCCATCCCATGGACGGCCACTTGGGAGCTCAAAACACCATCCAACGCATCTGCGACCGTTTCCACTGGCCAGGCCTGGAGGCCGAAGTGAAGCGCTTCTGCATGGCCTGTCCCACCTGTCAACGGACGTCTCCACGCACCCCTCCCCCCAGCCCGCTGATTACGCTGCCCATCATTGAGGTGGCCTTCGAGCGGATCGGAATGGACCTGGTAGGGCCGCTGCCGAAGTCCGCCCGGGTCATGAACACATCCTGGTCATCCTGGACTACGCCACCCACTACCCTGAGGCCATTCCCCTTCGCAAAGCCACCGCGAAAGCCATTGCCCAGGAGCTCTTCCTGCTGAGTAGTCGGGTCGGCCTACCATCCCAGATACTGACTGACCAGGGCACCCCCTTCATGTCCCGGGTGATGGCTGACCTCTGCAAGCTCCTCCAAATCAAGCAGCTCCGCACCACCGTGTACCATCCGCAGACGGACGGCCTGGTCGAATGCTTCAATCAAACACTGAAGCAGATGCTGCGGCGAGTGGCTGCGGAGGACAAGCGCGACTGGGACAAGATGCTGCCCTACGTGTTGTTCGGCATTCGGGAGGTGCCCCAGGCTTCCACGAGATTTACCCCCTTCGAGCTCCTCTTCGGCCGGCAGCCCCGCGGCCTGCTAGATGTCGCCCGAGAAGCCTGGGAACAGCAGCCAGCCGTCCACCGCTCCACGATTGAGCATGTCCGGGAGATGCGGGTGAGGATCGACAGGGTCATGCCCATTGTCCGGGAGCACATGGCCAAAGCCCAGCAGGCCCAGCAACGACATTATAACAGGGCGGCCCAGCCACGGGAGTTTCAGCCAGGGGACCACGTCATGGTCCTCGTCCCCCCCGCCGCCTGTAAATTCTTGGCCAGCTGGCAAGGTCCCTACACCGTCACGGAAAGGATCGGCCCAGTCACCTACCGAGTCCGGCAGCCCGGAAGACGCAGAGAGGACCAACTGTACCACGTACACCTTCTGAAGCGCTGGGTCGGGACTGGGCCCCAGCTGGCAGCCCTCGCTCATCGACTTCCCGTGGCTGTGGACATGGACCCCCACCTCTCGGCCGCCCAAAAGTCGGAGCTGCAACACCTGGTCAGTCAGTTCACCGATGTGTTCTCTCCCCAGCCAGGGCGGACCCACATACTCAAGCACGATATCCGCACAGCACCCGGAGTGATCGTCCGGCAGCGGCCCTATCGTGTTCCGGAGGCTCGGCGACACGCCATTGAGGAGGAGCTACAGGAGATGTTGAGGTTAGGGACCATCGAACCATCACGCAGCCCCTGGTCCAGCCCCATCGCCATGGTTCCAAAGCCTGATGGCACCTTCCGTTTTTGCAATGACTTCCGCCGCCTAAACGAAGTCTCGGAGTTTGATGGCTACCCCATGCCACGGGTCGATGAACTCTTGGACCGCCTGGGAAGAGCCCGGTACATTTCAACCCTCGACCTCACCAAGGGCTACTGGCAGGTCCCCCTAACCGAGCAGGCCAAGCCGAAGACGGCCTTCTCGACCCCCAGTGGCCACTGGCAGTACCGGGTCCTACCCTTCGGCCTGCATGGGGCTCCCGCCACCTTCCAGCGGCTCATGGACATCCTCCTGCGGCCCCACCAGGCCTACGTGGCCACCTACCTGGACGATGTAGTCATACATTCCGAGACTTGGGAGGAGCACCTGGAGCGGCTGCGGACTGACCGCCAACCCCCGTAAGTGTCACCTGGCCCTCACCGAAGCTAAGTACCTCGGCTACCGAGTGGGCCGCGGCCTCATTCGACCCCAGGAGAAGAAAGTGGCGGCGATCCTCTCCGCGCCGCGGCCCACCACCAAAACGCAGGTACGGGCCTTTTTGGGGTTGGCGGGATATTACCGCTGTTTCATCCCTAACTTCTCCTCCTTAGCCTCTCCCCTGACAGACCTGACCAGGAAGGGGCAACCAGAGAAGGTCCCGTGGAACCCAGAGACGGAGAGCGCGTTCCATCGGGTGAAGGCTGCCCTCACCTCCGAGCCCGTGCTCAGGGCCCCCGACTTCAATCGCCCCTTCCTGGTGCAAACGGATGCATCCGATAGCGGGTTGGGAGCCGTCCTCTCCCAGGTCATCGACAGCGAGGAACACCCGGTGATCTATATCAGCCGGAAGCTGACCTCAGCGGAACGACGGTATGCGGCCGTCGAGAAGGAGGCACTGGCCGTCAAGTGGGCAGTCCTGGAGCTCCGCTACTACCTTCTCGGCTGCCAGTTCACCCTGATCACGGACCACGCCCCCCTACAGTGGATGGCCCGGGCGAAGGACACCAACGCCAGGGTGACTCGGTGGTTCCTCGCACTCCAGGACTTCCACTTCACCGTACAACACCGGGCGGGGGCGGCCAATGCGAATGCCGATGGATTCTCGAGGATATGGTCAGCTTTCGCAGGTCTGTCAGGCTCCACTCCCCGCCCTCCCCCAATCTCCCCACTTCTCCACAGGGACAGGACGATGCTTGGGGGGGGGGAGTGTGACGCGTGTCCCGAGCTCTCATCAGCGTCGCCCTGGAAACAGAGTAGGCACATCTGCACCTGCTCATTATGGGCTGAGCGGTCACACCTGCAGCCCATTACGGACGGGCTTTATAAGCGGCGCCGACGAACACAGAGGTGAGATATGTCTCCAGAAGGCTCGGCTAACAGTTCTCTGTGTTTTCTCCGGACAGCAGCGTGTGACCGCCAGCCCTCACAGGACACGGACTTCACGGACCCACACAGCACTGCACCTTAGAGGAGAAGAGAAGGCCGAGCACTGAGCACCGGAAACCCCTCACATTGGCTATTTCCCCTTCACGACTGTCAATAAAAATCCACCCTTCGGGGACCTTACCTTGATCCTCGTGTCGTGTGCTTCTTTACCCCGTCACAATATATATATATATATATATTTTATACGGATTAAAATGTTTTCATTTCGGTTCATTCTTGGTTAAAAAAAATAAATAATAATAATAATCTTCAGGTTCCATTTTCAGAGTGAAATGAGGATAGTCCAGCATTTACAAATAATTCTTATTAACTCTGTTATTATTCTTGATTTTTCAAACTGCTAACACTTTGCATTTTTAATTATGCCTTTACTGTGTGACCAATAATTGTGAATTGTGACTTTGATCGCGCTGGTGCCTCACGCGCACATATTCATTGGAAACAACAGTCCTTCACCGAGCCATGCGGCGCGAGCAGCGGGCCACTTTGGCATATTTTTGCTAATTATGATTTTTTTTTTCGTCGATACTGAAACACGTGTGAAATCCAACGCCTATTTTACCTCATGAATAAGAGTTTAGCTTCAAACATGTTTGGATTGGTCCCGAATGAGAGAGATAAGCCCAACCTTATGTATTGCTTTAAATTTTTTTTAATTATTATGATTTTTGTTGTTGTTTATAAGCCTATATGATTATATAGCCTTATATTATTGTTTATCCATTAGAATTATATATTTGTAATTGTTGTTCTGTTCTGATAATTTTTTTTTTAATTTAAAGGATTTGTTGTAAAGTGAAGGGAACTAAAAAAAGGCCTGTTGGTACATTAGCCATTATTAGGCCTGCCGTTATTATTTCTGAATGTAATAAAATGCAACTCTCACAAATGGAATTTATTTTTTTGCGTGTTTTCGTGTATGTTTTTATCAGCTTTTTTTCCCCATTGCATTTAAAAATGACTTTGTGCATCACATTCACTTCGTGAACAAACAAATATAACTTCAGATCTGCCTCCTGTGATGCTCAGCTGTGGACGATTTCAAAATGTTTGATATAAAGGTTGCTGTGACATTTTATACAGGAATTGTTCATTTAAAAAAAAAAAAAAAAATTATATTCAAATTATATTGTTAGTTTTATGCTAACATGCAATCAAGTCTTCAGACACTATACAAGATACAAGTTCATTTAGGCTATTTAACATGCACTGTGACATTTTACCGTTTCAACTTATAAACTCCTTGAGATTTTAAAGTCAGTTTAATAGTATTGAAATTCAAGTTGAATCGAGTATAAAAAAGGTTTTAATTGCTTAAATTTAGTGGTGGGCCGTTATCGGCGTTAACGTGCTGCATTAACGTGAGACTCTTATCGGGTGATAAAAAAAATATCGCCGTTAATCTATTCTCAAAGTTGGGTTGGGAGCTGGGTCTATACTACGCAAGCTATGGTGACTTTCACCGTGATAGTTTAGCGCGGATGTATACCTAGATGAATTGCACTGTAGGAGGCGAGAACGAGTCTTCGAACCTGTGTGTATGCCTACTGTGAAATTACCAAGCTTCCCAAAAAAAACCTTGACAAGACTCACGCCTGTTTCACACATACTCCGTCTGTGTGTATGCAGTCCGTGTGCATTACGTATGTGGTGCAGAAGCAGCACGGACTCATTGTGCTTTCACACAGGACACGTTTGCAGTCCGCTACTGATCCGCGGCTGTTTAGTCCACAAACACAACATTTGTTCATTATTCTCTATTTCAAACCATGTTAAAAAAATAAATAAAAATTTGACTCATCACAGAACAGTAACAATCTTTCATAATCATAGACATTAGTTTGAACTTAATAAATATAAACAACATTATTCATGCATTTGACTTCTAGGTTTGTATAAAAAGCTGCTCAAGCAAGCGGCAAAACATTTAAACACAACAATTAGCCTACTTTTCTTGTTGGGATATCGCAAATATTTAAAATTAAAGCACCACTGACAGAAACAGTCGACTCTCGTGCCTTTTGCATTTAAATCTTTATTACAAGCAACCGCACGGTTCTTAATGAACTTTGTCTTTCTGCTTCCATAAAAGTGCATAGGCCTATATCATGTTGCCTCGTTCATCTAAAGGTGCTCTTTTTCTTGTTTTAAACCTAGCCAAAAACCCATGTGTTGCGTGTGAAACACAGTAGGCTTTAATTGGTATACATTTATGTGAAATTACTGCATTTCCGTGTCAATCCATGTTAATTTTTACCGCGAACAATGCGCTGTCATTTTAATTCAATGCATGCAGCACAGCAAAAATAGACTCGGTACGTAAACGATCGCTGCACTGCTGCAGACACACTGCTCCTGGAACGCACTGACGGACCACAACCGTGTGAATGCTGGAATCCGTTAACATGGGTGCGTAAAAAAAAAAAAAATGCAACGCATACACACTGCAGACGGAGTATGTGTGAAACAGGCGTAAGGTTGTTTGCAACTTGTGCAATGCGAAATTAGTTTACTGTAGGAGTTCCTCCAGTCTCAAGTAGCACCTAAACGCAAAGCATCCCTTAGCTAATGCGGAAGATGCCGGGCCAAGCAATGTAGCGCAGGGGAAGAGTCGTCGTCAAACTACTATGTTTAAGTGAAGCACAGCTCTATCAGTACTAACAAGTACATCTTATTGAACATAATTTGAATGCCTTCGGCAGAATTCAAATGAGCCATTTTAATCTAGATTAATCTAGATTAATTCCAAGATTACAGTGAGATTAATCTAGATTAAAAAAAATTAATCTATGCCCACCACTACTTAAATTATTTCTATGAATTAATAAGTTAGCATGACTTTGTCATCATAGCATTTTTTTACGAGCTGTATTCGTTTTCTGAAACCAATCACCCACTTTTTTCTTTTTTACATCTATTAATCGCTCGCATATCTCCTACAACCTACAAATAAGGGCTAATAGAGGTTCTTTCTGTAATTATTTATTTATAATGTTTATTCTTGAAGAAAATAAGTATTTATTCTTTAATAAAATAAGGGACGATCCAAATATTTGTAATGTACAATAATATAGGCCTATATCTGCCTGCAGTTAAAAAGTTATATTTGTTTTGATTCATCCATTTATGTAGGCTACAATTAGCCTATTCTAAAAATAAAAATAAAAATAATTAATGTCATAAAAAATGCCATCGGTCTGAATAAATTTGACCATTATAGAATTGGGGTAGTAATTAAGGTGAAAATACAGTAAAATTACAAATGGCATGGGATTTTAAAGCATGACAACTGAAGGTCTATGAAACATTTGATGCATTTTTTTAAACAATGGCACTTCAAGTTTTCAACTAAAATATTACTATTTCAACCATATAGCCTGTGAATAAATAAATAAAATGCATACTTTTCAGTGAAAGAACACTGAGAGTGTAGGTTGCTTCTGGTGTTTGGATTTGTACTTCAATATAATGAGCTCCAAGTTTAAGAATAGCCTCTCTATTTAACAGCATTAACTTACAATGAAATACATCTTCCTTCAGGCAGACTGAATGTCAGTTTGCGCGAGTCCCGTGCTCTGTGAAGCGGGAGCAGCTTATGGAGGATTCCGCTTGGTCTTAAAGCCTTCCGCAAACGCCTACGCTCACAAATAACAATGATTTTGGCAAAAATAATGATTAATTATCAATTGATCATTTTTTATTATTATGGTCTAATGAAAATAATAATATGGGCTGTGGGAAAATAATGAATAAAAAGAGTAGGGCTGCTGTGAGTGCAGGCATGTTTCAACCCAGTAACAACACACCGTTCCTCACAGCCAAAAAACAGACCGAGTTCAGTTCAGATGCAGGTTGGGGGGTTGTTCTGTATACCTTGTGGGGGTCGAGATAAAGGTGTGAATCTCTTGGTCTTTCATATGGACAGTCTTATGAGGGTTTCAAACTTGCAGAACAGGTTTTAGGACAACTTTAAAGAAAGGTTTGATCCACTTCAAGCGTTGACTACTGTATAGCGCAATAAAGTTTATTAGTTATTATAACTTAATTTCAGAGGAAGTTGCCTTAACTTAAAAAAAAAAAAAAAAAAAAACTGTTGCATTAGGGCTGGGCGATTTTCACAAAAAAAAAATCTGATTTACAATTTAAATAGATTTTTTTTTGCCTCCCTACTTAAAATCAATATTCAAATGACAAAGAAATTTTTCAAAACAAGTTTTAATATAACAATATATTATTTTTTAATACTAGCCCATCATGCATCTAACCATCCACACGGCGTTAAGAGCTGTTCAGATGGCAACTCCGCAGTGAGTCAGTGTCATGGACGGAGGGCAGACCAAGTGTAGGCCTAAATAAATTTTCTAGTCTATATTTTCATCTCGTTATGCCGCTGGTTTGGGTTATGTATTTATTTTTATTTCTTATATCGATTATTTGTAAATATAGCAGACACTGTCTAACCGTGTCTACACCGGACGGCCTAGTTCATATAGGGCGAAACATCTCTCTCACTCTGCAGCAGAGTATGTGAGAGTGGAGCAGCAACAATTTCCCTCCGCGCTCCGAGCATTTAATAATCACTCCGCTCCGCATTCATTGATACCAGAAACACTGCTCCGCCTTCACTCCTTGGCTAAAGTTGAAATGTTATGTTACTAATAGCTTCATAATAGCTTAAAAAATAAATAAATTAATTAAATTACAGGAGAGTTTCAAAGGGGATTAGGCTATTGTGTGCAAACTTTTTGTCCTACCAAACACCAAACTAATAAAATTGTCAGCATTAAAAGGTATAATTGCTGCTTTCTGCTGTGCAAATTTTGTTTGTGATGAAAATAACAGTTTACATTTTCGGCAGTTATTTTATCTACAGATCGATGCATTTCTTACAGATTTCTGCTCATTCAAAATCAGATATAGATGAAGTAGCCTACTGTAAGATTACATTTGTTTGAATGCATTATTGCGACAGCGATTACGTGTGAATGTGCTGTACCTGTTTAAATCATGCTTTAACCCGAATATCAGTAAAAGGAAGACAAACTCCTTGAGAACTAGCCTGTAACGCTCGACTATTGGCGTCATTATAGTCTTCTGATCGGAGAGATTATGTGCATCAAGCTATAGCTAAATATGTTTATCATGTGAATTCTTGCTAAATATGCAGTTATATTACGGGCTGTTGGCATAATTGTATTCGTGATGGAGCGGTGCTGGAGCGAGTGAAAACCACGATGCTCCGACTTTTAAAAAATCCACTCCTCGCCCCAGTCAGAATAACACCGCTCTGCTCATACTCTGCTCGGCAGCGTGTCTCAAAGGCGTGGGGAGGGTTGAGCCCAATCATTCTCAAAACATAAAATATTTATTTTATTTTAATTTTCGTTTTTGTGTTTCAGAGGAAAAATCAGTGTTAAGGCATCTCTCCATTACAGGCCGTTCTGAAAGAAGAATTTATGCAAACGCATATAAAATGCTTTAAAAACTTTAACAGAGATGTCTAGAGGGTATTTAATAGGTCATTATTCAACTAATCGCAAGTTTATATTAAATTTACAACTATAATCCAGCCTTAATGTATTCCGCGCTCAAGAACATGCATTAAGTTTGTCACAAAGCACAGGCAGAAGTAGCCTAATAATTATGAAAAAGGAGACATTTTAATTATTTATTAATAAACAAATGTTTTCTTGTCGGCTGCAAGATGAAATTCACAGTGCTGACTCTCTCCACATGGACGCGCCTTTAAATAGAAATACAACCCTCACAGATTGCATAATGCTTTCGTTTTGAATTGATTCGTTTAAAAGACATTTCAAGCTTTCTGTAGATATATTTCTCATGTATGTGAGACACCACAATTTTCAGTTATTTCATTATTAGGAAAAAATCACATGATCGAGAGGGCGCCTCCCTGTCATGCATGCGCATTAATAATTTTTGCACAAACACTTGAATATGAATAATAATTCACATTTTGCATAATATGCATTACAAAGTAAATTATTTTTTTTTACATGCAATTATCCAAAATAAAACCAAACAAGATTTGTAATGAAGATAAAATATGTAGACAAATAAGAATAAATGCTGCACGTGCACTCAGCATCATGCGCAGAGCAAATCTTGCACTGATATTTTACAGAATATTATACAAACCTGCATTTAAATGCGGCTGCAATTTATTTATTTATTTTATTTATTTTTACTTTACTTAAATTATATGAAAGCAAGTAAAGATCGTGTGCACTTTGTTGATAAGTGAGGACGTTTTATTAATCCATCCATTCTTTAGAGTTTCAATGATTTAGTTAAATCGTGCAGGTTTAATTGATTAATTTCTTGTTTTAATTAGGCTTAAATAATGGGAGCGAAATTATACAGTGTCTCACGTTTTACTAAAATAAAGAAAATAATTTATAAAACACGCAAGCCTAGCTCACAATAGGCTACCACTTTTAATGCTCCGATGCAAAGTAAACCACATTTTCTTTTTAATAATATAACACATAATTCATATTATATAAATAATACTGCACACTATTTAAATGTGTCTAATCTAAAATATGGTGTAGAGAAAATATAAGCACAGGCTCATAGGCTTGACATTTATCCTGCTTGAATTCGTTCTAAGAAACGCACATATCTTCATAGGGACTAAACTTTCATCTGTGAATATTAAATATTTTTTCTTTCATTTTCCCCGACTGCAGTCAAATATAACACTTCGGTGAGGCAAAGCTGACGTCTATTTGCGAAAATGTGCTTTGATGCCCTTGTTTGAAAACTTGTTATTAAAGTGCCACTCAGCGGTCAAAAGCTGCAAATGCACTTTGCAGACGCCGCAGCGGCGGTACGAGTGGCGGTAGAACCAACGTTTTGGATGGCCACCTACTGTATGTGCGCTGCTCTCAGCAATCGCAGGTTGAGCTGAGCCCATTCCAGGAGGCACTCTACCAGCACAAAGAGGTGCTTCGAGGAGAGTCCTCCCTTGCGATTTATGTAGGACATCACGGTCATGCTGTCTGAGCAGACCAGAACATGGTGTCCCCTCGGGTCTGGCAAGAAGATTTGACAGGCCTGACACACTGCCAGCATTTCCAGTCAGTTTATGTGAAGCCCCTCTTCTGCTTTCAACCAATGGTCGAAAGTCAGTTTGCCATCGCACAGAGCTCCCCAACCTGTGTTGGAAGCATCTGTTGAGACAACCTTTTGGCCAAGCATTTAGCATTTGGCAAAGTGGGAACACCGTCAAAGCTCAAGCTTGGCTGTCTGGGTGGCAGCGGCAGCAGGTGTAAGCTTCGCGGGCTGCTGAGTCGGCAGGAGACTTGCAGAGTTGGAGCGTTTTGGCAGGAAGTGTCGCGTCGCTTGGAACAACTTCTGTGCCTCTGTGAAGATCTTGGCAAAGCCCTCAACCACCGGTCCGAACAGGCTGGTGGGGGAGACCGGGGCATTAAGGAAAGAGACCTTGTCCGCATCCTTGATTTCCATCAAGGTTAACCACAAGTGACGCTAGAGAACCACAAGGTTGTCCATGGACCTCCCTATTCAGACCACTCATCCAGATGCCTGCGGGTGGGCTCCTCCAGCAGAGACTGCTCCAACCCCAGCTCTGTGACCACTTATGAGAGGACGTGGAATAATTCTGCGTCCATCTCAGGCTTGGCGTCGCTGGACTCAGATGACGGCAAGGGGGTGGGGTCCGTAGACGAGCCCGTCACCTCCTCTGTGTCCATGGCTGCTAATGACATACTGTAATCAAGCAGCTCGTCATCACTCCCACCAAACGAGACCAGGTCACTCGCGCTGGTAAACAGACACTGGTCAGGCTGAGTGAAAAGAATGGGGGAAGCCTCGCTTTCTGAAATGAAAGCTATCTGTGAGTGCAGAGTGGCGAGTCTCATATTCTCGCAATGAGAACAAATCATCTCAGTGAGGGCAGATTCCGTGTGGAATTTCTCCAAGCAGTAAAGTCACTCACTGTGGCCATTATCAGCATGCAGGGGAGACCGGAGCCGTGTGAGACACTTTTTATTATGGATGGATGCGATTTATTTTACTTCGTTTGGACTGATGAACTGTAACACCCGCTGACTGCCATTAAACAGCTTGGAAGATCAAAGACAATTTTTAATATAACTCCGATTGGATTTGTCTAAAAGAAGAAAGTCATATACAGGTCCTTCTCAAAAAATTAGCATATTGTGAAAAAGTTATTTTCCATAATGTAATGATAAAAATTAAACTTTCATATATTTTAGATTCATTGCACACCAACTGAAATATTTCAGGTCTTTTATTGTTTTAATACTGATGATTTTGGCATACAGCTCATGAAAACCCAAAATTCCTATCTCAAAAAATTAGCATATTTCATCCGACCAATAAAAGAAAAGTGTTTTTAATACAAAAAAAGACACCTTCAAATAATTATGTTCAGTTATGCACTCAATACTTGGTCGGGAATCCTTTTGCAGAAATGACTGCTTCAATGCGGGCTGGCATGGAGGCAATCAGCCTGTGGCACTGCTGAGGTGTTATGGAGGCCCAGGATGCTTCGATAGCGGCCTTAAGCTCATCCAGAGTGTTGGGTCTTGCGTCTCTCAACTTTCTCTTCACAATATCCCACAGATTCTCTATGGGGTTCAGGTCAGGAGAGTTGGCAGGCCAATTGAGCACAGTAATACCATGGTCAGTAAACCATTTACCAGTGGTTTTGGCACTGTGAGCAGGTGCCAGGTCATGCTGAAAAACTAAATCTTCATCTCCATAAAGCTTTTCAGCAGATGGAAGCATGAAGTGCTCCAAAATCTCCTGATAGCTAGCTGCATTGACCCTGCCCTTGATAAAACACAGTGGACCAACACCAGCAGCTGGCACCCCAGACCATCACTGACTGTGGGTACTTGACACTGGACTTCAGGCATTTTGGCATTTCCTTCTCCCCAGTCTTCCTCCAGACTCTGGCACCTTGATTTCCGAATGACATGCAAAATTTGCTTTCATCCAGAAAAAGTACTTTGGACCACTGAGCAACAGTCCAGTGCTGCTTCTCTGTAGCCCAGGTCAGGCGCTTCTGCCGTTGTTTCTGGTTCAAAAACACACGCCTGTGCACGGTGGCTCTGGATGTTTCTACTCCAGACTCAGTCCACTGCTTTTGCAGGTCCCCCAAGGTCTGGAATCGGTCCTTCTCCACAATCTTCCTCAGGGTCCGGTCACCTCTTCTCGTTGTGCAGCGTTTTTTGCCACACTTTTTCCTTCCCACAGACTTCCCACTGAGGTGCCTTGATACAGCACTCTGGGAACAGCCTATTCGTTCAGAAATTTCTTTCTGTGTCTTACCCTCTCGCTTGAGGGTGTCAATGATGGCCTTCTGGACAGCAGTCAGGTCAGCAGTCTTACCCATGATTGCGGTTTTGAGTAATGAACCAGGCTGGGAGTTTTTAAAAGCCTCAGGAATCTTTTGCAGGTGTTTAGAGTTAATTAGTTGATTCAGATGATTAGGTTAATAGCTCGTTTAGAGAACCTTTTCATGATATGCTAATTTTTTGAGATAGGAATTTTGGGTTTTCATGAGCTGTATGCCAAAATCATCAGTATTAAAACAATAAAAGACCTGAAATATTTCAGTTGGTGTGCAATGAATCTAAAATATATGAAAGTTTAATTTTTATCATTACATTATGGAAAATAATGAACTTTTTCACAATATGCTAATTTTTTGAGAAGGACCTGTACACCTAGGAATAATTCATGGACTAATTTTAATTTTTGGTTGAACTAACCATTTATAAATGCTACAAAAGTACCTTACCAACTATTAATAAGCAGTAAATTAGGAGTTAAATAAAGCAAAAGTCCTTATACTGTAGTGCTGTAGTTTTCAAACTTGTCTTGGAGGACCCCCAGCCCTGCACATTTTGCATGTCTCCCTTATCAGACACACCCTAATTAGTTCTTGCAGTCTCTATAAACAAGATGATGAGTTGAATCAGGTGTGTTAAATGAAGGAGACATACAAAATGTACAGGGCAGGGGGTCTTCCAGGACAGGTTTGAAAACTCTGCTGTAGCGTTACTGTACTTTGTGTTCTATGCATATGAATACTGTACATTTGCTACTAAGTGATAAGAGTTCATCTGTTTATGTCTTTAGAATTTAAAAGTTAATAATCTTTCAGTAATAAATATTGAGGTAATGAGAAAGATATAAGCATTAAGTCTAAGACAGGGGTGTCAAACTCATGTAAGGTTGAGGGCCGGATCGGAGAAAATGTCCCCTTGTGCAGGCCGAATTACCTTTTGTTAAACCCTAATGTGCTCACAATTACATTAATATTAACCATACAAAAAAAAAAAAAATCTAGGAAAACTTTTTTTAAAAATGATGCTAGGTTATTTTAGGGGTGTGCAATATTAACACAAAATGTCTTTTTTTTTATAGTGATAATTACCATATTTTTGTAGAGTGTGTTTTTGAGATAGCACCTTGGTTGGTTTAAGCCTGTCATGGATAAATAAATATGACACTAAAGCCGCCAGTAGGTGGAAGCAAGTCTCCGTCTTAATGAGTGATTAATTGGCTCATTCATTCAAAATGGCCGACTCGTTTAGAAATGAAGCTAGTGATTGTTTTTTTGAATGGGCCACTGAATCTTTGACTCAAACGATTTGTTCAAAAACACAGATTCATTCAGTAACAAATGAATGAGCTCATTCATAACTGTGAAGACAATTGGTTTTACTTCAGCTTTGTTAAAAACTTGTTCTTGCCGAAACAGAGATAAACAGGCAGCATTGTGACTAATATAACAGACTTAATACTAGAATCTTGTTTGTTGAGCTGTTGTATAAAATCAATTCATTTGCAATCGCGCTGACACTCGGGAAAGCAACACTCTTGTTATACTTAGACATTACTTAACTATCATCATATAAATATTCAAAGTAAAATTACAGGGCATTTTTGCC
Organism: allo-octoploid hybrid of Carassius auratus x Cyprinus carpio; assembly: GCA_024542945.1. Lineage (NCBI taxonomy): Eukaryota > Metazoa > Chordata > Actinopteri > Cypriniformes > allo-octoploid hybrid of Carassius auratus x Cyprinus carpio. Next base: position 157,617 of record JANHFF010000657.1, read on the forward strand.
CCCATATCTTGAATTATGTTGTATTCTGATAGCCTTCAACCGGCACTGAAAAACTCTCATGGTGTGTTTTTTTTTTTTTTTTTTTTTGCAAAGTTACAAAATGTCAGCTCGCACATCATTAAAACAACAGTTAGGATATTAGTACACAATAAATATTGCACACTCCTCGCTCATTCACTTTCTCCATGCGAAGCTGTCTAGTGCGTCAGTGTCGTTTAATATTGCACACATTTACCACAGCCTCGAGTTCTGATTACCTGTCAGAGTTGAGATTACAAAACCTTTCTTTCCATTTCTCATTAAATAGCCTGTCCTGCCTTCCAGGTCAAATTTCTTCTTTTGGACATGTTTAAAATCACCAGAAAATTGCCACACAAGCATCAGTTACAGCACAGCTATCATCATATTCATGTGCTGCTTGAGATTCTGGAGATTCTGTTAGGTATTGCGACTCCCGAGGCTAATATCAACATAAATAAATGAGCATTTTGTTCCACTTTAAATTTAAAATAAAATATTGTAGCAAATGCACTTTTGATGCTTGATGTTTTTTTTATTATTATTTTATATTATTGTTTAAATCCTCCTGCGGGCCAGATTGGACACCTCTGTGGGCAGTATTCGGCCCGCGGGCCGTATGTTGACACCCCTGGTCTAAGACTATGTGTTTCTGATTTGGTAGTCTAGCAAATATTATATGTACTGGTAATAGTAGTCTTAGGTAAGACTTTAAAGTATGTCATTGTAAAATGCCTAGTGTTTACTTATTTAAAGTTAATATTATTATTATCCTGTTTTTTCTGAGACTGAATTTTTCAACTCTTAACTCCTCCTAGAGTTTTAAAGGGATAGTTCACCCAGAATTGAAAATTCGGTCATTAATTACTCACCCTAATGTAATTCCAAACCCATAAGGCCTTCGTTCATCTTTGGAAGGGTTATGGAGAGTCAGAAAGTTCTCAGATTTTATCGGTGGCTGTGGGTTCAAATTATTCTTTTGATTTTATTACATTCAGTGCAAACAGCTGTTGTTGAGGTTTGCGCTGCCTGACTGTATGTGAGAGACTTTCATGGAGAAATAAACTGTGTAACGGCACTCCTACAGAAATTCACAGAAACATAGAAATATACTGAGGTAAAAATTCAACATGTTTAGTTTATATCTAATGATATTTTTAAGTAACATACTATGACAAGGGAGATATTTTGCTGAATATTTTTATAAGAGCAAATATTACCTTGATTTTAGTTCAACAAACAAATACATTTTAGACACAATAATGACTCTTTTGTTCTGTTACACCAATGAAAAGAGTTCCAAAGAAAGATGACAGCAGAAGTATTTCACATTCTTAAAGCAACCCTCCACATTGTTTCAGTACAGCATTTTGAACCAACCAATCAGTTCATAGAATAAGTGAATAACCATCATTTACTGGCAGTTAAGTGTATTTAAAAGTATGATTTTTCCTAAGCATATCTTTTTTTTTTGGTAATAATGGTAATAATAAACTTCATTTTTGACAGTGATGATACCCTGATAACCAGGGGAAGAAAGTTTTGTGAAATTAGGCTTTTATTGTCATTACATTACACTGTAGGGGACATTTTATTTTTATTTTTTGTAAATAAATAAAATGACATGAAAAGACATGTATAGGCAAGAACAATTGAGATTTTTTTTTTTTTTTTCACCAATCAATTTTTAGGTTTCAGGATTTCTGTTAACCAAACTTTGTATAAAGATGATTCTCAACTATGTTATGAAAGATAAAACATAATGATTTGATATACTATTTTTTTTAATGCATTATGTGTTTAAAATGGCCATAAATATAAAAAAAAGAAAAAAAAGGAAGTGAGATAGGGAAGTGGGAGTAGTAATTGGCAACATTTTCATTAGAATATCTAATATTTCATGGGGATATTGATATTTAATTTCTTTCCATGTTCATTTGTTGTGTTTGCCTGATTTACATGCTGTAAGTCTTGATGAATACTACAGTGGATAAAATGCTATGCTTAGGTCTCAGGAGGATATTTTGTTTTCTTTTTACATTAAATGCATTATATCACACATGCATGTAATATAATGTGTATTTCCATCACAGGTTTGGTCTTTAATTTCACAAAAGGTGGTATTAAAAAGGTCTGTAGACACCCTGATATAATTCTCAATTCTTTTTTTTTCTGTCTTTCCTCATTGTAATTTATAAATATACAGTTGCAAGAAAATGTCAGAATTGTGAGCTGAAATTTTTCCTGTCAGAATTTGACAATTGCAACCTTTTATCTCAAAATTCTGAGATAAGTCACAGGCACTCATGCATTCAAATACAGTGCCACTTTATATCTGATTTAAAACAGAGCAGAAATTTGTAAGAAATGTCATGATCCATAGACAAAATAAATTACGAAAAATAGCTGTTATGTTGGGGGCTCTGAGCAATAGCCTAGCCTTGTGACCCATGTTCTACCAGAAAGACTCAGGGAGGTAGAGATAAGACTGAAGTATTTTACAACAACACAAAAAATATAATTATTTTGGCGTAGGCCCCATCCGTAGCGTGGATCTGAAGTTTGTAGATACCAGCTAATCCTGCCGAAGACGAAGGCAGGGCGGAGCCTACCCCCCGCATAGACAGGGCCAACCTGGTGGTGGTGGGGAGGATGGAGGGAAATGACAGCGGCGGTATCTGCAAACACAAAATAGGATGTGAGTAGTGCGCTTTTATATCCATCGTGTTGAAAGCCGATTGGCTAGACCTTAATTGTAATGTGACGTGACATTTAGTCTTCCTAGTAGAACTTACGCTTACGCTTCCATTTCTACCAGAAAGACTCAGGGAGGTAGAGGTAAGACTGAAGTATTTATTTACAACAACACAAAAAATATAATTATTTTGGCGTAGGCCCCATCCGTAGCGTGGATCTGAAGTTTGTAGATACCAGCTAATCCTGCCGAAGACGAAGGCAGGGCGGAGCCTACCCCAAAAGAAAGAAGAATAATGTAATATGCACCAGATGAAGTATTTCTTAGAGGATCCTGGAACATGAACGAAAGAGATAAATTGAGATAATTAGCCAGACATAAGAATACAACATCAGATTATAGCTAAAGTATTAGCTTATATGGCAATGAAGATAGACCACAGAGCCTTTGAGAGAGGCCACAATAGGCCGGACAGTGAGAGAGAGAGGCAGGCCACGATAGGCCGGACAGTGAGGCAGGCCACGATAGGCCGGACAGTGAGAGAGAGAGGCAGGCCACGATAGGCCGGACAGTGAGGCAGAGAGGCAGGCCACGATAGGCCGGACAGTGAGGCAGAGAGGCAGGCCACGATAGGCCACAGAAAAGGCCCCGGCGGGCCACAGTGGGAACGGCCCCGGCGGGCCACAAAAAGAAAGCCACGAAGGACCGCAGAGAAAAGGCCTAGCTAGCCCGCAGAGGAGGATGTCCAAATTGACCATAGTGAGAAAGCCAAGAGGCCGTAGAATGAAGTGAAATGCAGTATGCACAGAGAGGAAGGCCATGTAATTAGACCACGGTGGGAACACCACGAGATGGGTAACAGAGGGGAAGGCCACGAAAGACGGGCCACAAAAAGAAAGGACAAGTTAAGCCACAGTAATCAGGGGTTGTTGGGAGTAATATGAAGAGGAATTGTACCACCACCATTATTTGCATATAGATTACCTTGAGGACAGCTTGATATACCTTAAGATGTTTAGTATTTCAGGTCTAATGTGGAATTCCAATGCGGAGGATGACCATCTTCCCAGTAGCTTCATATCTGATGTTTGTACTCCGAGTTCAACAGCATTAGTGACCAGTGTATAGAAGCGGTGACAGACCGCAGCTTCTAAACGTGACTACATTGAGCTGAACCAGCTGCAGAGACAAAGGCCCCGATAGGCCGTGAAAGAACGCTACAAGAGGCCGTAGAGAGTATAGCTGCTAAGGCCATGACGGAAGCCTGCGAGAGACTGTGGAAGAGTAAATGTAACGAATAGATGTAACACCACCACCAGTATTTGCTTAATTTACCTTAAACACACACACATTACATTACGTTGATAGGCAATGTACTTTTCTTTAAGCTATGTGATGTGAAAGCCTTGTGTGTAGATGACAACGATAGACCATTGTGTGTGAAAAACCATGATAAACTGGACATGGGGAGCATGTGAGAAGTAGTCACCGCCAGTAGTTTGCTAAGAGTATTATACTGTACCTTGAGCATTACGTGAAATAAAGTCTGATCTTGACGGACATCCGATGAGGAGGATCATGAACATAGCAGCCTGAAGGCAAATTGCAGGAATTCTAAACCACCTCACTGAGTAAGAAAGGTGATTAGGTTAATTGATAAGAGGTAGAATTAGGGTTCTAGCAGACATAAGAGCATATACACAGATACAATTCTTTAGGCTAGACTCCTGCGCACTCTTGATAAAACTTCATCTAACTGCCAGAAACTGCAGAGCAACCTATCCCCCCCCCCAAAAGAAAAATAGAAAATGAGCCAGATCAGCATGACCATAAAAAGAGATACTCAATTTAAGCAAAGTCGTTGTGACATGTGAAGGCCACAATAGGCCAAACTTCATAACTGTAATGGACACCGTCCCTGATGACCATCATAGCAGAGTTATGCAAAGTGCCTCAGCAGTCTGTGTAAGGTGAAGGCAGCAACAGCCGGGTAAGACCAAACAAGCCTCGATTATAACTTAAAGTCTGCGTGAAATCAAAATTGACTTTACTAGCACACATGGCTAGTATTGATGTAAATGATCTGTGCAAGTTAATCCGCTGAAAAAGAAAAAGAAATAATCTTCTTTGTAATCCTTAATCAAAATCTGAACATTTACTTCCGCTGTGGAATGGCATTTCTTTTCTAATGACGTCAGTTTGACGGCATGGGCAGAATATCCTTAAACACACCCCTCCAGCCATTAGTTTGCGATAAGTGAAAGACAGAGACTAGAAGTGCAAACAAAAACCATGCCCTCTATTCAATATTCCGTTTCAGCGGGAAATACGTCACCACACTGAAATAAAGTCAGCAGTGACCTCCAGTTCACGTGGACTTAAAAGATGAGCCGACTCTTACCTAGAACTCAAATGAAAGATGACCATATACATCAGCTTGATAGAGCCTGCTTCATAATAGCGCCAGTCCAGAGAGTGACCTGTGTAAAGATGAGGTGAGAGCCAAAGTTCTCTGCATCTGCAGCCATGGAATTCCAACAAAGCTTGATGACTCCATATAACCATGGGAACCCGACGAGTGACCCCCATTCCTATACGAGGCATTCAGAATTATTGTAGATAGATGCAGATGAAACAATGACTGAATAAACAAAGACAAAAGCATATGATTAAAACAAAAAATACTTAAAAGTGTGCAAAACATAGCCCCTTTTTCAGAAGGAATAAGTCAGTAGGCTATAAAGATTGTAAGCCTTTAATAACAAGCCTTAAAATGCCTTATTACGAAAGAGTTGTTCCAAACATTGAATTTATTAGTTTGATTAACATCTTGATCATGCAGCGCTAGTTTGCTAGATAAACCATCACGCAACACCAAACGCTTTATCTTAAACGTTTGAGCAAATAACCTTGCAGAGAATAAAATGTATGCCCAAGCGCATAAAACAAAAATGATACTTATAAGGTGTAGGCTGATGAAAGCGAGATGCCGAAAGAGACCGTCAGCAGGCCCAGAGAGATTTCATGCGTGCAGGTTCACGTGAGCGTACAGATGAAATATTTTGTTGATAGAGACACAAGCAGCGCCGACACGACAGCTCGGAAAGCACCGGCGTTGCCATGTCCTCGATTTTTCTGAGGAATTGGGATATTGTAACACTGTTGCTGCGGGTTGCTTTACATGTCCACGAGTTGAAGCGACCCCAATAATGTGCTATTTAGCGCCTGGAATGTGATTTTTTTTTTTTTTTTTTTTTTTTTTCCCGTCAGGGAAACGCGTTTTCCCTTCTCGAAACGCGATTGGGATAGTTTTGAGTAGCAATTGGCGGTTTTGAAAAAACCTGGCAACACTGGAAAGCACTCGGAACTCCGCCAATGTTTCACTTCCTCTGCCGAGAAAACTCCGAAGCCTGTGTATTATCCAACGCTACTAACGACCAAAAACATTCACGACACCAGAGCAAAGCCAACTATCTAATGTGCATCTTGAGAGGAATGTCAAACTCGCAATAGCTTGCAGGAGACGAACTCAACTGCAAGTAACCCAGTGAAAATCAGGCAATAGCCTAAACGACAGTTTGCGCAAAAATGACAGTGGCGGTATCTGCAAACACAAAATAGGATGTGAGTAGTGCGCTTTTATATCCATCGTGTTGAAAGCCGATTGGCTAGACCTTAATTGTAATGTGACGTGACATTTAGTCTTCCTAGTAGAACTTACGCTTACGCTTCCATTTCCCTTTCAGTCAGTCACATTCGAAGTTACATCAGTGACTGATGAATTGTGACCTGCTAGAGAGACCAATCACCTTCGAGTGTTAACAAAACAAGCCAATAAATGTTGGCGTTTGATCTTTGCATCGCGTAGCCTGCTCCGCAGCGCGGGTATGTAAGGGTAGCACATGCAGTCGCACATTCAGCTTTTCGCTTTGGAGCCAATCCTTTCAGTTGGTCTGGTTACCAAGCAAGAGTGTCTGCATGACAGCATTTCAAGCAGTGTTGGTGTTACGGCGCCTTAGTGGGGGTTGCTTGTCCAGTGGTGCTGTCTGTGGTGTTTGGATGGCATGCTGCAGCTCGTCAAACTGCGGTCGTGCTGCAACCTCTCCTGGTTGTATTACTAAGAGAGCAAATCTAAAAGAGCTTCATGAGTGATGCAGCGTCTTTTTAAAAATGGCCTTCCACACATGTTTCTGGATGTGGTCGCTCCCTGGCTCCATCTGATTGTCACGATTGCTGCATCTCGTGCCTGGGCTTTGAGCACGCTGAAGCAGTGCTCGTGGATGTTCTCATTGCGGGGACATGACCATCACGATGTTGCGGTCGAGGCTCCTCTTCATCAAAAAAGGAGGCTCCTGACTCCTCCAGCACATCACACCATCTGTTGTTTCGCGATGAGGTGGCTGAGGCCTCGGACAGGGCGGGGTCTAGCATCCTGACAGGATGTCGATCACTGCATCGGGGGGCGAGGTAGGCTCTGGAGATGAAGATTTGGCTGCGCTGCCTCCGTCAGGAAGAGTGGTGTTGCCCGAGTCAGATCCAGAGCTGACTGCTATGCTTTCCCAAGCCACTGAAAGCGTCTGTTAACAATGGAAACCCCTCCATCTCCCGAACACCCGAGGCTGAATGATTGGTTCCTGGGGGTGCCGCAGGCCGATCGCCGGCAGCCACCTCCAGTTCCATTCTACCCGGACGTACATGAAGAAGTTACTAGATCTTGGAGGGCACCCTTTTCTGGCTGAAACAGAACTAGTGCTTCTTCCATCCTCACTGCCCTCGACAGCGGGACATCTAAGGAGTATGTGGAGATCACCCCAGTCGAGCGCACTATTGAGATTCAGCTCTGCCCACAAAGTGCCGCCGCCTGGTAGGGTAATCTACTCTAGTCCACTCTAACGGCCAAGGCTTACAGAGCTGCTGGACAGGCCACCTCCATGCTGCACACCATGGCCCTCCTGCAGGTCTACCAGGCTTAGGTGTTGAAGCAGCTGCATGGGAGCAGTTCTGACCCAGGGGTAATACAGGAACTGCACACTGTGACGGACCACTCCTTTCGGGCGACGAAAGTCATGGCACTGTCCCACCAGGAGTGCCACCTTTGGCTGAGCCTGGCAGATATGGGGGAGGCCGACAAACATAACTTCCTGGACTCCCTGATCTCCCAAGCTGGCTTCTTTGGCGACGGTGGAAAGCTTTTCCCAGCAGTTCTCCACTGCACAGAAGCAGACTGGTGTATGGAAATTCAAAGAAATCCATGTGGTGGCAGGGATTCTGAGAAAAAGTCCATGTATTCAGTTTTACTCCATGTGTTGAGAGCTTCTAAGAAATCCATGTGATGAGAGAAATTCTGAGAAGTCCACATATCCAAGATGTATCTTACTCTGAAGCCACGTATTCAAAATGTGTTCTATTCATAATGATAAGTTTCATTTCAAAAGTAAAAAATGAATATTTCATGGTAATGATCTGTCTCATATATTAATAGGTTTCATTTTTATATTCAAAAATGTTTTTGGTAAACTTTGTGGTATATTTCATATGTAATTTCACAGTATTTCTAACTGCGTAGTTAGCTGAGTCTGCCTTATATAAGGAGTTAAACTGCACGTATTGTTCTTTTGTGCCAATATTTCTGAGAACTATTAGCATGATATTTTGAATCCAAAAACAGGAAGGTGTCCAAAATCGAGACGCTGACTAGGTTATTTTTAAAGATCATGTGTTATTAATTATAGTCCAGATGACAACTTGTGTCTAGAACAGTAGTATATAAGATAGAGATATGCACTCTGCACATTAGGATAGGATTGACTCTCTAGTCTTTCTGTCTTTCTTCAGCCTTTATGCCTTTTTTTCCTTTGGCTTCACTCGAAAACTTAGACTCAGACTTAGAATTCTTTCAGGTTTTTATTCAATTTCAGATACTTTGATATTTTGACACTTTAATATTTTAATACTTAATACTTTGGTATTTTTGATTTTGATTATGTTTGATTAATACTAGATGGGTGCAATCCATCATAAATGGATTGTTATTAAAAATATACTAACATTGGATTTACATTTTCTATATTTGAAGATTGTTATTCATATCAAGAATTTTATCTCCAAGTTATGATTTGTGGTTTCTGTTCTCTATATACTTTTTAGCAAATTTACATATTGTTATACCGTGACCGTCTGACTTGGATTCGATTTTGCATCACAGACAGAGGCGATTAAACACATCCTGCACCGGCTGCCCTCCAGCTGCCTCCACCTCTGCTCCAGCTCGGCCTCAGCAGCAGCCTTCACACCAGCCACAGCATGGAGCTGGTGGCAGGAAAGCAACACAGCCTGTCTCTGCCCCTGCCAGGCCCGTAAAGCGCCAGAGCAAATGGTGACTCTGGACCCTGCTCTTCAGGAGATGGTGACCGCACCACTCCTTCGCCCGGAGGAGGGCCGGGCGGAGAATCTTTTGTTCTCTTTTTATTTTGTTTCGCCACAGTGTTACCCAAAAATTCAACAAAAGAGCAATTTCCTGTTTCTCTTTGTCTCAAGAGGGCCAGGATGGCAGTGTGCGAGTCACAGCCTCAACACTTCCGTCCCCCTCCTTTTGCCAGCGGGCAGCAGGGCCCAGTTTGAGGGCGCTATGCCTTCTCATGTGCCCCCTGCCCAACCGTGAAGCCAGGTAAGTGTCGCACCACACACTCAGAGGGCCTTCCAGGTTGGGTCCCTGTGCTCCACCTCACTGCCCCACTGCTGGTATGTTGGTGGTTCCCCTAGTCCCGCTTGTTCGGTTTCTGGGGGCCTGGCTAGTGCTTCCCAGACAGTCTCGCTGGCTCACGAGAACCATCAGACTCGGCTATGCGATTCAGTTCACCTGGCGTCCTCCCAAGTTCAGGGGCATTCGGTTCATCTCTGTGCCGAACAAATATGCTCCTGTCTTGCAAGCGGAAATTGCAGTCTTGCTGGTGAAGGACGCGATAGAGCCGGTCCCTCCAGCTGATGTGAAGTCAGGGTTTTACAGCCCCTTCTTCATTGTACCCAGGAAAGGCGGTGGGTTATGACCAATCCTGGACATGCGCGTTCTGAACCAGGCCCTTCAAAGGCCCTTGTTCAGGATGTTAACGCAGAAACTTATTTTTCGATGCATTCGTCCACACAATTGGTTTGCAGCAATTGACCTTCACATTCTCAACTACCTCGACGACGACTGGCCAAGTCTCGAGCACAGTTGTGCAAACACTGTGTACTCAGCCACCTCAGCCGGTTGGGGCTTCGGTTCAGCTGGGAAAAGAGCAAGCTCTCCCCCGTGCAGAGGATCTCTTTTCTCGGTATGGAGTTGGACTCTGTCAATCTAACAGCGCACCTCTCAGTAGAGCATGCTCAGTCAATGCTGAACTGCCTGGAGTCATTTCAGCGCAGGAAGGCAGCTCCTGGGGCATATGGTGTCCGCTGCTGCTGTCATGCTACTTTGATTGCTTCATATGAGACTGCTCCAGCATTGGCTTCCTGACCGAGTCCCGAGATGGCCATGGCAACACGGTACTCACCGGGTCTCAGTCACCTCGTCCTGCCACCAGACCTTCAGCCTGTGGTCGGACCTTGACTTTCTTCATGTGGGAGTTCCTCTATTGCAAGTGTCCAGGCATGTTGTTGTCTCAACAGATGCTTCTACCATAGCCTGGGGTGCCATGTGCATTGGGCATGCAGCATCAGGCCCCTGGACAGGGCCTCGTCTGCAGTGGCATATCAATTGTCTCGAGTTACTAGCAGTATGGCTTGCTCTGCGCTGCTTCATATCGCTGCTACACGACTGGTCCAGACGGACAATACTGCGACCATTGCATACATCAACCACTCTATGCTCAGTCACATGTTGCAACTCGCCCACCATCTCCTCCTTTGGAGTCAGAAGCATCTGAGGTCACTTTGCGCCATTCACATCCCAGGCGAGCTAAATCGTGCAGCCGACAAGCTCACATGTCAACTCGCCCTTCCAGGAGAATGGCAACTCAACACCTGAGACAGTCCAGCTGATCTGGAGGCGCTTCAAAGATGCTCAGTTAGACCTGTTTGCCTCTCCGGACATGTCCCATTGCCAGCTGTTCTACTCCCTATCCCTTGGCACTGATGCGCTGGCACACAGCTGGCCTCTGGGCCTATGCAAGTATGCATTTCCCCCGTGAGAATTCTCGCACAAATGTTGTGCAGTGTCAGAAGGACTTGGAGCAGGTCCTCTTAGTGCCATACTGGCCCAGTCGGACTTGATTCCCAGAACTGTTGCTCCTTGCGACAGCCCCTCCTTGGCATATTCCTCTGAGGAAGGATCTCCTTTCTCAGAGAGGGGTTACCCTTTGGCAACCACGCCCGGACCTGTGGAATCTCCACGTGTGGTCTCCAGACAGGCATACCTGATCTATCTCCAGCGGTAGTAGACACCATCACTTCAGCTAGAGTGCCCTCTACGAGGCATGTCTATGCGCTGAAGTGGAACCTGTTTGTTGGAGTTGTTCCCAGCGGGAGGACCCCCATAGATGCCCGATCGCGGTCATGCTCTTCTTTCTGCAAGAAGGGCTGGAGTGAAGGCTATCGCCGCACATCATGATGCAGTAGATGGCAAGTCTGTTGGGAAACACAACTTAGTCATCAGGTTCCTTAGCGCTGCGAGGAGGCTGAATCCTCTGCACCCCCAACTTGTACCCTCTTGGGATCTCCCCTCGTTCCTGACAACCTTTGCAGTCAGTAGAACTTAAGTTTCTGTTGCTAAGGACAGTGCTCCTCACTGCATTGGCTTTGTTCAAGAGGGTCGGGGACCTGCAGGCATTTTCAGTCGATGATACGTGCCTTAAATTCGGGCCGGCTGACTCTCATGTTGCCCTGAGACCCTGGCCTGGATATGTGCCCAAAGTTCCTACCATGCCTTTCAGGGATCAGGTAATGAACTTGCAAGCGCTGTGCCTGGAGGAGGCAGACCCAGCCATTGCTCTGCTCTGTCCCATTTGCACTTTGCACACTTACGTGGACCGTATGCAGAGCTTTAGGACCTCAGACCAGTTCTTTGTCTGCTTTGGAGGACAGCAGAAGGGAAAGGTTGCTTCCAAACAAAGACTTGCCCACTGGATAGTGGAGGCTATAGTCTTAGCATACCAGGCCCAATGTTTACCGTGCCCCCTCGGAATGGCGGCCAGGTCCATCACTTGGGTGTATGCCCAAGGTCAGCCCTTGTGCTGGGCTAGGTGCCCACGTGTAATGATTTCCTCTTTGGGTGATCCCACATGTGTATTTTTCCATGGAATGGCTTCACTCACGGTAACCCTGTGTCTTTCTCTGGCAGAGTACTTCAGCCGTCTCTGCTGTGTATTGATCTCACCCTAGGTCTACCTAGGGACTTCCATATGTAGTACTGCCCTATGGCAGTCCATGTGTGTAACTTCCACATGATACCTCCTTTATGTAGGATGTGGCTTCCGTAGCGTTCCACTACTTGGGTACGCTTTCCCAGTGTTATCCAATATCCCACTGTACGGAACAGCAGTGGCAGACACCTCTGCCTAAGCCCTGTCCTATCTTCCGCCCAAACTGGCATGGGAGGACTTGCCGCCTTTCGGAGGGCACTGGAGGGGGTCAGCAATAGTGGCGTTTTCCACACAGATCCCAATTCATCAGTCACTGGTGTAACGTCGAGATCACATTGCAAAGATCACACGCCAACACTGATTGGCTTTTATTGTTAATACTCAAAGGTGATTGGTCTCTCTAACGAGATCCCAGTTCGTCAGTGTAACAAAGTCAATGACTTGAGAAGGAAGAGGATGGGGTCGGATTGACTGCTGCTGGTGATTTTTATTCAGATTCTATAAATAAACTAAATGTTGCGCTACCAGCACTCAATATAGCACAATTGCATGTGAAAGATCACAGGGATCTCCAGAGCAGGCACAGTCTCCACACCAGTCAGCAGTTGGTCTCTCTCTCTCTGCCAGCTCATTCCCGGCCCTCTTTATACAGTCTCCCCATGCCAATTACTGGAACAAGACACAGGAGCCACTGCAGAGGGGCGTGGTCCAAATAGAGAGTGAATTCCCGTCCCAAGAGATAATATTGGAGGGTGAGGACACTCCTTCTCTATGGTGCTGTACTTAGTTTCTCTCTTCGAGAGCTTGCGACTAATGTACAGCACTGGCCGATCCTCTCCCTCTATCTCCTGGGAGAGTACTGCACCCTGTCCTCTGTCTGATGCGTCAGTCTGCAACAAGAAGGGGAAATAAAAGTCAGGAGAATGTAAGAGTGGCCTGCCACACAGAGCAGCCTTTACTTTGGTAAAAGCCTGCTGACACAGCTCTGTCCACTGGACCGGATCTGGTGCTTCCTTTGTACTAAGATCAGTCAGAGGGCTGGTGAGGTCTGAATAATTAGGCACAAACCTTCTATAATATCCCGCCTGCCCTAGGAACTCTCTCACCTCCTTTTCGGTCTTAGGTCTAGGGCAAGTTGCAATCACTGCCATCTTATTAATTTGGGGACGCACCTTCCCGTGACCCAAGTGGAAGCCCAGATACCTGACCTCCACACGCCCAACCGCATACTTCTTCAGGTTGGCTGTGAGTCCGGCCACTCTCAGCGCTCTTAGAACAGCCCTCAAATGCTCCATATGACGCTGCCAGGCATTGCTATGTCATCTAAATAGGCAGCAGCATATGCAGCATGGGCCTGAAGAATACGGTCCATGAGACGCTGAAAAGTGGCCGGCACCCCAAACAACACGAATGGAAGCGTAACGAATTGGTGTAATCCAAACAGCGTTGTGATAGCTGTCTTTTCTTTAGATACCGGCGATAAGGGGATCTGCCAATATCCTTTTGTTAAATCCAGTGTCAAATAAAAATGAGCTGTGCCCAGACAGTCAAACAATTCGCCAATCCGCAGCATTGGATACGTGTTGAATTTTGACACAGCATTTACTTTGCAGTAATCCACAAAGAACTGAACTAAAACTATCAGGTTTGCCCAATCACTGCTGGATTCTTCTATTACTCCCATCTCGAACATTGCCTAACTAGGTCTGAACCACTTTTTTCTTGTATTCAGGCTAATGATATGGCCGACTGCACACTACTATGCCTGGCTCTGTCTCAATATGGTGCTGAATGCAATTCGTTCGACGAGATAGGGGCGAGAACACATCAGCAAACTCTGCCTCCAACTTGGCCACATCAGAGAGCTGGGAGGCGAGAGATAATCTTCTCCCAGGGCCAGAGCAAAAGATTGAGATTCACTCATCACTGATTCCGCCTCGCTCCATTTTTTCAGGAGGTTGAGGTGGTAAATTTGACATGCCCTGCTCCTATCTGTTCGAACCACCTCATAATTGAGATCTCCAACTTGCCGTGTGACCTCGAACGGTCCTTGCCACTTTGCAAGTAATTCAGAGCTTGAAGTTGGGAGTAATACAAGTACTTTCTCTCCCGGTGTAAATTTTCATAAGCGGGTTCCCCTGTTGTACAGCCGGCTTTGTTTGTCCTGAGCCTGTAACAAATTCTCCACAGATAGCCGCCCCAAAGTGTAGAATTTTGTTCTCAGGTCCATTACATATTTAATTTCATTCTAGCTTTGAGAAGGTCCGTCCTCCCAAGTTTCTTTCAGGACGTCTTAACCCCCCTGGGGCTGACATCCATAAAGAAGCTTGAAGGGGGAAAACCCCGTGGAGCCTTGCAGGTCCTCCCGCACAGCGAACAGGGGGGGTTCTAACCATTTATTCAAATTTTTGGTGTCCTCCTGAACGAACTTCCGAATCATGGTTTTCAAAGTGCGATTAAATCGTTCCACCAGCCTGTCTGCCCAATAATTTGTACAGTTCGCGTAATGTACGTGACATAAACGCCGTGACTTGGTCAGTGAGGATCTCTTTTGGGATCCCCACTCAGGGAAATTAATTGAAACAGTGCATCCACAACACTGCCTCAGGATATCGTGTTGCATAGTCCACCAGCACTAATGCAAAATGATGCCCTCTTGCGGATCGCTCTAATGGCCCGATGAGGTCCATCTCAATTCTTTCGAAGGGGACCTGCATTAACGGTAGAGGGTGCAATGGCGCATTTGGGGAGGCCAGTGGATTTACCAGCTGACATTCACGAGAAGACACACACCACCTGCGCACGTTCTTGTGAATGCCCGGCCAAAAGAAATGGGCCATGAGACAATTTAGTGTTGTTGTTTGACCTAAATGTCCAGCCATGGGATTACAATGAGCCACCTGGAAAAGCATTTCCCAATGGCTTTTTAGCACTAACAGCTGTGTTGTATCTTCTTTTGTCTGAGCGTCTTGGGTCACTTGATACAACCAGTCTTTTATAATTGCAAAATATGGATAGGAAAGTGGACGAGCAGGTTGGAGAGGTTGACTGTAGATATAACGGACCTGTTCAAAAGCATGTTTCAATGACTCGTCCTGAGACTGTTCCAGAGGAAAATCATTGCGTCCTGAGAGGATCAGCCTCTCGATTTCATTCTGTTCCCCTGGTACAGATCTCAGTGGTCCCAGTTTAGCCTCTCCCACCTGCATGCATGCCCCCTTCCCAGCTTTTCTTTTCCCAAGAGACATCCGCACATAAGCATCGCAATAATTCCTTAAAAGCAGGCCAATTAGTACCCAGATTTAGCGGATGTCGGAGGTGCGGGTTAACTGCGACCTCCACACTATGATTTGGTCCACTAAATTGAATAACAGCAGACATTAAAGGATATTTCACCACGTCCCCATGCACACACCATACCTGAACCAAGCGGCCTGTATCCAATGCCTCGGATTGAATCAGGCTTTGATGGATAGAGGTTTGGTCACATCCTGAATCCACCAGAGCCTGATAGGTACCTCTCTTAATACTCACAGGTATTTGGTACCAGCCAGCCTGAACGGGGGCAGCCTGCGGGGCATCCAGGACCTGGATCATTGTCCCAACCTCCATCATTGGACACCTGTCAATAAAATGGTCTGGGTCCCCGCAATGCCAACAAGCCAGCCCAGACCTTCCCGCCGCCCTGGTGGCAGGTAGTGGGTCCAATGATTGCCGTGGAGAGAGCAGGGAAACAGACATGGCATCTGTCCCAGCCATGGTCAACCCCGCCCCCCTGGGCAGAGCTCTCGGACCAGTATACTCCAGTACGGCCCCACCCCACCCTCGGGGCGGGACTCACGGAGGACCTGGAGGACAGGACCTGGGAAGAGGGACAGGTCAAGAGGCAGGAAGAGAGGGAGAAAATAAAGGAGAAGAGAGAGACAGTTGGAAGGGATTCTCCGACCCCAGGGCACACCACCATCTGATCCTCTGCCAATTGGATGGCATTGGTGGCACTGGACCCACTCTGCCGTTTTCTTCTGTGGCAGCCAAGTGATGAACTGCTTCAGTACCACACGGTCTATGATGCACTTACACTGCAGTACACACTACAAAGTGTTCAACACCTGTTATAGATGATGTGTAAACACAAGTCATTTATAACACTTTCTGCATCCCCTAATCTAAAGTGAAAACTATTCATCACTTGTAAATGTGTTACATATCACTTGTAGACCTTGTAAATGACTTGTATACATATACAAATAATTTGTAACAGGTAAGAAAGGTCTACAAGTGATATGTAGCACATCTACAAGTGATGGATAGTTTTCACTTTAGATAAGGGGATGCAGAAAGTGTTAAAAGTGACTTGTTTACATATAAAAATAATTTGTAACAGGTAAGAAAGGTCTACAAGTGATATGTAACACATTTACAAGTGATGGATAGTTTTCACTTTAGATTAGGGGATGCAGAAAGCTTTGTAAATGATTTATTCATGCATTTACACATCATCTATAACAGGTGTTGAACACTTTGTAGTGTGTACTGCAGTGTAATTGCTGATTGGTGAGGGTATAGACAGCTGTCTTCTCTGACACACATGGAGTCTTTAACTCTGTGCACCTGATGTGAGCGTCAGTGGAAGGTAAAAGTGGTTGAGAGGTTCACTTCATCACTAGATCCCACACACTCCACACAGAACACAAGTCTGTGCTGATGAGTGAAAGGATTTAACACAACCCACTGGAATCACCTGACTATGGCATTTATAAATGTTTATTCAATTCAAAACAAATGAATTACTCTTCGTCAAAATAGTGCTTTAACATACCTGCATGTTTGTGCTTTTGAACCAACCTGTCCTCCAACTAATATGCTCGTATAAGTCGTTTGTCCAAATCCCTGAAATACGACCCATCAGAGCGTATACTACAACTGCGCCCCTATCGGCAAAAGATAGCATGATTTCTGTGAGGGTTAGGTTTAGGGGGTGGGGATAGGTGTGGTCATTTGAACGAATAAGCCACCTAGTAAAATATGTACGAATTACTGTGAGATCGGTGTAAAAAGTCCACACATTGCATTTAAATAAACGTGCGTTTTGATTGCTAATGACGTTATACGTCATTTCATGACGACAGAAGCAACGCGATACTGTCATTATTTTTACGCCCGCTAGAGGCCGCTTAACTTTAAAACGTAAATATAGGTCGTAATAAGGTGCTTGCACAAACGACGTATATGGTCATTTTTTGTTGGAGGACAGGCTCTTTTGAACACAGACCAGCTAACAAATTTGCCAATAAATCATATACTGATTATTTACTAATGGTTTATTCATCATTTGTGCATGATTAACAATTGTTTATTGAGATAATTATACAAAACAATTTTGATATAAATACTAAATTGATTTATAAGTGACAAATAATGTATCAACTAATAACTTATAAACCATCTACTAATGATCAGTTTGATTTATTTCATGATTTAAACTTTTTTAAGAACTTACAACACATTTGTAAATCGTTAGCATACCACTCATTAATCATTTATGAACATATAGTCATGTTTTGTAAATTATTCATTCATCATTAACTAATAACTTATAAGTGACTTATAACTGAATTAATAAAACATTACTAAAATGTTAACTTATTACTTATTAATCATTTATGAAAGTACAGTCATGTTTTGTAAATGATTAGTTCATCATTAACTAATAATTTATAAATAACTTATAACAGAACGTTATTATAAAGTGTTACCCAATAATCATGTTACAAACGATGCTGTTCTTTCAAATAATCAATAATAATAATAATAATAATAATAATAATAATAATAATAATAATAATAAATGTTTTTGAGTAGCAAATCTGAATATTAGAATGATTTCTGAAGGTTTGTGTGACTGGAGTAATGATGCTAAAAATTCAGCTTTGAAAGTTAGCTTTGATTGTTCCTAATAAACTGTTTAACTGCACTCGCAAGTGAATCTCAAGTTATTTTGTGGGATAATTAAATATATTCTAAATAAACTAAAAACCTAAAAATATATACATTTATTTTGTCCTCACATTCTTTTTGTAACTCTTCCCTCTTGGTCACATACCTGGCTGAAAGAATCATTATGCAGCTCATTATGCGGGCCTTTGTCTTCTCAGGTGTGCATCACATAAATATTGATGGTCAGTCATGCCTACTCACATATGCCCTTTCAAAACAAAAAGTGTCTTAGAAAATTTAAATCAATCTATTGTTTTCTTATTTTGAAGCAAAAAATTCTAGGCTACAAGGTCCATGTTTGACAGTCTTGTGAACAAATGTTCTCTAGGTGTTTTATGACCTTATTTCAGTGACTTCAAAATTGTAGTTTTTCACTAACCACGCATAAACGTTTTCTCAAAAACACAATCATCTACATACATGCTATTTACATATTATTGTAGCCCAGTTTGAATACAGCGTTATTAGACTTTAGCCATGTATATGTTTATAAGCAACTGAGAAAAAGCACAAAAGTCAAGGGATGTCAAAACTTCTCCAGGCCCCCAAAACCTCTTAGACCCCAGAGGGTTAATGTATAATGGATTATGTATATGTGTTTTAAATTATAGAAACAATATAGATACTCATTAGGTGTCATATCTATACTTTCAATAAATTAGTCTTTACATAGTTTCTGAATACTAATTAGGCTGGCTAATTTAGAAAGTTTTCAATGTCAGTATTGTTTGTAATCTTAA
Source organism: allo-octoploid hybrid of Carassius auratus x Cyprinus carpio (assembly GCA_024542945.1). Classification (NCBI taxonomy): domain Eukaryota; kingdom Metazoa; phylum Chordata; class Actinopteri; order Cypriniformes; species allo-octoploid hybrid of Carassius auratus x Cyprinus carpio. The sequence goes on from JANHFF010000657.1 coordinate 176,405, forward strand.
GTTGTAATACGTATTGGTATTCTTTCTGTTTACACTGTTGTATGCTCCTCTGTGTAACATGGAGGCTGAGGCGGCATTAGAATCCATTTGCAGAAGTTTATTAGGGAAAGATCTCAAAGACAGAATCGTTAAACAAAGCAGAGGGCCAGTACCTTAATAGCAGTCTGATCTTTTAACATACACAATGGGAACCCACAAGGCAGAGACGAGTAGGCAGGCAAATGGGTCAAACACAAACATCAGTCCAATTAGTCTATAAATCCAATGGGGCAATCGAACAATTGAGAACGTGAAGACAGGCAGAGTCATACACAGAACAGGCAGGCAGAATAACAATGAGAAACGCTTGGTAAGGCAGGTTAACTGGCAATACTTCGCAATGAGCAAACACGCTGACTCATGTTAAATACTGTCAAACAGAAAAAGACTGTAGAAGCAGAGGGAGCAGTAAACAGTCAATACTCAGGCGAGGGCTACCATTGCTGGTGTGGCGTTACAGAATCCCCTCCCCTATGAGTGCCTCCTGGCACTTGGCGCAGACGTGCCCGTGGTCGTGGCGCTGGTCGATCAGGTCTGGCTCGATGAAAGTCCTCCGTGAGAGAGGGATCCAGAATGTCGCTGGCAGCTACCCATGACCTCTCCTCAGGTCCATAGCCCTCCCAGTCCACCAAGTATTGGAGCTGACCCCCTCTCCTTCTTGAGTCCAGTAACTCATTGACCTTGTAAGCTGGAGATCGGCGGTGGCGGTTCTTGAGTCTCATGATTGGGGTCAGCATCTGGGTGGACCAGTTTGAGTAGCAAAATATGAAAGGATGGAGAGATACGATAATTAACAGGAAGCTGTAACAGGTATGTAACCTCATTTATTCTTCTAAGAATCTTGAAAGGATCAACATACCTTGGGGGCTGAGCTTCCTGCTTGGTAGCCACAACTTGAGATCCCTCGTGGAGAGCCAGACCCGTTGTCCTGGTTGGTAGGAAGGGTGTGGTCGGCGTCACTTGTTGACCTGGAGTTCCTGTACTTTCACAGCTCGTTGAAGACATATGTGTGAACTGTCCCACACCCTCTCACTATGCTGAATCCAGTCGTCCACCGTAGGGACCGATGAGGGCTTGCCAGACCACAGGAACATAGGGGGTTGATAACCAAGGATGCACTGGAAGGGAGTCAGACCTCTGGATGAGTGAGTCAGTGAATTTTGTGCGTATTCTGCCCATGGAAGGAATTCAGACCATCAATGCTGTTCTCGGCTGCAGTAGGATCGTAGATATCTGCCCAGCTCTTGATTTAGTTGTTCCACTTGTCCGTTTGCTTGTGGATGGTAACCTGATGTGAGGTTGACATTGATATCAAGGTGCTTGCAGAACGCTCTCCAAACTTGGGACGTGAACTGGGTTCCTCTGTCACTGACGATATACTCCGTGATGCCGTAATTTCTGAAAACATGGTGAAACATTGCCTGTGCAGTTTCCATGGCTGTGGGGATTCCTTTTAAGGTGATCAACCGACATGACTTGGAGAATCGATCTATGATAACTAGGATAGCAGTGAAACCGCTGAACAAAGGTAAGTCAATGGAGAGATGAGACCATTTTGGAATGGGCAGTGGTTGAAGGAGTCCTGATGGTAACTCCTTGGGGGTCTTGGATTGGGCACAGAATTGACAAGCTTTAACATAAGCAGTGATGTCCTTAAACATTGAGGGCCACCAAAATGAGTTTTGTGGTAGGTGCAGTGTGCAGGATATTCCATGGTGGCCAGAGATGACAGAGGTGTGGACCCATTGCATTACCAGGTGACATAGACTTTGTGGAACATAGTGTTTATTAGGTGGGCAGTTGGCAGGGGCTGGTTCTTGGAGCTGTTCGCATTGTATTTCCTCCATGATATCCCAGGTAATTTGGGCGTTGACTACAGACGAGGGAAGTATGCATTTTGGGGTACGGCTGTCTAGGGGAAGATCTTACTATCCGGAGAGAGCATCTGGCTTACTGTTCTTGCTGCCAGGGTGATAGGTTACAGTGAACTGGAATCGGGTGAAGAAGAGGGACCAGCGAGCTTGGCGTGGATTGAGTCGTTTAACACTCTTGATGTATTCCAGATTCTTGTGGTTGGTGATCACCTGGAAAGGATGGACTGCTCCTTCGAGCCAGTGTCTCCATTGTTCAATGGCTGCTTTCATGGACAGGAGTTCTTTATTTCCGACATCATAGTCTCTCTGCTGCTGTTAATTTTCTTTAGAAGAATGCACAGGGATACAATTTACCAGGCTGGCCATGGTGTTGAGAGAGCACGGCCCCGATTCCAGAGTCAGAAGCATCCACCTCCACTATGAATGGAAGATTGGGGTCAGGATGTTTGAGGATGGGGGCTGTGGTAAACCTGACCTTCAAGGTATTGTATGCTTGGGTGGCCTCCTCATTCCACTTTAGTTTTGATGGCTTGCCCTTTAAGAGAGATGTTAGAGGTGAAGCAACCATACTGTAATTTCTGATGAAACAGATGAAATTAGCAAACCTCAGAAATCTTTTAAGTTCCTTTATCGTGGAGGGTTGTGGCCATTCTGTGACTGCCTTGACCTTGGATTCATCCATCTTTACTCCTTGATGGCTGATATGATAGCCCAGGAATGATGTTTGTCTGACATGAAACTCACATTTTTCAGCCTTGATATACAATTGGTTCTGTAGTAGTCAAGCGAGAAAAGTCTTGACATGGTTGATATGTTCCTCTTCAGAATTAGAGTAGATCAGGATATCGTCACTGTAGGCTATTACGTACTGGTTCAGAAGATCTCGGAAAATTTCATTGATAAATGACTGGAAGACAGCTGGAGCATTGGCAAGTCCATACGGCATGACCTGATATTCATAGTGCCCCCTGGTGGTGAGGAAGGCAGTTTTCCATTCGTCGCCCTTGTTAATTCTGATTAGGTTATAAGCACTCCGTAGGATGAGTTTGCTGTTCTAGGGCCGAAGGAACCAGTGGCAGGGGGTATCGGAACTTTATGGTGACATTATTCAGTCCTTGATAATCAATACAAGGTCTCAGTCCTCCATTTTTTTCTCTACAAAGAAGAACCCTGCTGCAGCTGGTGACGTAGAGGGCCGAATGAATCCTGAACTTCTTCAATATATTCCTCCATGGCTTTGCTCTCATTTCTAGATAACGGGCAAATTCTACTCGTGGGAGGCATGGCATTGGGGAGTAAGTCAATGGTACAGGGTCTGTGAGGTGGTAACTGCGTAGCTTTGGTTTTACTAAAGACTTCTGCCAGATCGTCATAACATTGGGGAATATTAACTGCCTTGTTACTTGTGGGACTTTCTATGCTGGAGGTGTAACATTGTTGGGGAACTGGGGAAAAACAATGAGTTTCACAGAAAGTGGACCACTTGGTCAACTCACCCTGATACCAAGAAATGATGGGGTTGTGTACAGACAGCCATGGAAATCCTAGGATTATTTTGTGCTTGGGAAAGTCGATGACATACAGAGAGATTAATTCCCAATGAAATAAACCAACTTAGAGGGTTACTGGCTTTGTTTGATGAAAGATTAACCTTGATGGGTGGGTTGCATGGTTGAATAAGTATATTATATTTCTTGATGAGATCCTTGTGAATGAGGTTTAATACAGCTCCAGAATCAATCATCACTGTTAACGAAACTGACATGTCTTCAGTTTTTAGGGTAAGAGGAAGTTTGAAAGACTGGTTACTTAGCAGAGAGAAATGTTCCATATTTACCAGTGTGGGGTTTTGGGCCTTGTGTGGGCATCCCTGACAGTGATGGCCTGTTTCCCCGCAGTAAAAACTAGGTTTTGCATGACTAGTGATTTCTGCTATTCGATTTCTTATTTAAAAAATACCTGAGTTACTCGACTACTCGTTGTTCATGCTGTAAATGAAAAGACATGAAATAGTTGTTATTAGTAAACGCTTATTAATTCATAGCCTAATGCAACAATATAATTATAAAGTTTTGACAATTTACATGAAATTATAAAATTACATTTTCATGTAACAGACAGTATTTGTATCTGTAACAATCACAAAATTATTCGTATCTGCATCTGGATAAAACCGGGTGGAAGGTCGTACAATTACTTGATAAGACCGTTATGACTATATTTTTTCATAGTTATCACTGAACAAGTATGCCATGTTAAACTAAAATAATTATTAATTTCTAAAAATATATTTATCATGCAAGCAGAAAGATGTCATGACAAACGTTTAGTATAAATTTGAGCTCGACTGAATTAATTCAATGTGCACATTTTCATTACGCAGAACTCTTTAAGCGAGTCTTTTTTTGAACATCACTAAACAAATGTGATAAAGATGCAAACATGTAGGCCAAGTAGAACATGTATCTGTATGTAAGTTGATTATTAGTCTACTATTGAGAGAGAACTGGTTTGGTTTTTGAGAGACTGAGATGCGCAACGCGGCTGTTTGATTGGTGAGCACGCTGTGCTTATGACATTTATTCGTTTCATATCGTAGCCTAAGGTTTAAATCATTGCCTTTTAAATGTATACAAATAATAGAACGTGTATGTTGTATTATTGTATAGGTGATATTACTCTTGCCAAGCTCTAATTTCTGAGAGATGCACAGAGAGACAACAGCAATGCGGTGTTCGGGCACACTCCTCATTACTATACAGGTCCTTCTCAAAAAATTAGCATATTGTGATAAAAGTTCATTATTTTCCATAATGTAATGATAAAAATTAAACTTTAATATATTTTAGATTCATTGCACACCAACTGAAATATTTCAGGTCTTTTATTGTTTTAATACTGATGATTTTGGCATACAGCTCATGAAAACCCAAAATTCTCAAAAAATTAGCATATTTCATCCGACCAATAAAAGAAAAGTGTTTTTAATACAAAAAAAGACACCTTCAAATAATTATGTTCAGTTATGCACTCAATACTTGGTCGGGAATCCTTTTGCAGAAATGACTGCTTCAATGCGGCGTGGCATGGAGGCAATCAGCCTGTGGCACTGCTGAGGTGTTATGGAGGCCCAGGATGCTTCGATAGCGGCCTTAAGCTCATCCAGAGTGTTGGGTCTTGCGTCTCTCAACTTTCTCTTCACAATATCCCACAGATTCTCTATGGGGTTCAGGTCAGGAGAGTTGGCAGGCCAATTGAGCACAGTAATACCATGGTCAGTAAACCATTTACCAGTGGTTTTGGCACTGTGAGCAGGTGCAAGGTCGTGCTGAAAAACGAAATCTTCATCTCCATAAAGCTTTTCAGCAGATGGAAGCATGAAGTGCTCCAAAATCTCCTGATAGCTAGCTGCATTGACCCTGCCCTTGATAAAACACAGTGGACCAACACCAGCAGCTGACATGGCACCCCAGACCATCACTGACTGTGGGTACTTGACACTGGACTTCAGGCATTTTGGCATTTCCTTCTCCCCAGTCTTCCTCCAGACTCTGGCACCTTGATTTCCGAATGACATGCAAAATTTGCTTTCATCCGAAAAAAGTACTTTGGACCACTGAGCAACAGTCCAGTGCTGTTTCTCTGTAGCCCAGGTCAGGCGCTTCTGCCGCTGTTTCTGGTTCAAAAGCACACGCCTGTGCACGATGGCTCTGGATGTTTCTACTCCAGACTCAGTCCACTCCTTCTGCAGGTCCCCCAAGGTCTGGAATCGGTCCTTCTCCACAATCTTCCTCAGAGTCCGGTCACCTCTTCTCGTTGTGCAGCGTTTTTTGCCACACTTTTTCCTTCCCACAGACTTCCCACTGAGGTGCCTTGATACAGCACTCTGGGAACAGCCTATTCGTTCAGAAATTTCTTTCTGTGTCTTACCCTCTCGCTTGAGGGTGTCAATGATGGCCTTCTGGACAGCAGTCAGGTCGGCATCACAGAACTTTTTTTTAGAGAATGTCATCCTACCTTTTGAGAGGACATTCTGGGGAAAAAAAATGAATAAAACTACCAGCTAAAACACTGTAAGAAGGTTAGGGAATGATGTTCTATTAATGTTGTCACAACATTTTTAGAATGTTTGGAGAGAATGTTATCCTATCTTATAGGAGAATGTTCTGGGAACAAAAATAAAACTACCCGCTAAAAAACTGCTAGAACAATGGATGGTAATGTTCTTAGAACATTTTTAGAACAAAAATTTTCTAGCTGGGAGTAGACACAGTACGAGTAAAGTATCGATAGGGAACTCTCTCTCTTTCTCTGTGTAATAACTTCATTATTAAAAACTTCATTATTAAAAAGAAAGTGACATGACATACAGCCAAGTATGGTGAACCATACTCAGAATTCGTGCTCTGCATTTAACCCATCCAATGTGCACACACACAGCAGTGAACACACACACACCCAGATCAGTGGGCAGCCATTTATGCTGCGGTGCCTGGGGAGCAGTTGGGGGTTCGGTGCCTTGCTCAAGGGCACCTCAGTCGTGGTATTGCTGGCCCGAGACTCGAACCCACAACCTTAGGGTTAGGAGTCAAACTCTCTAACCATTAGGCCACAACTTTTAACTACATTAGTCTGTTATCAATGGCTCAAGCCTCCATTACTAGGTCTAAAATAACGTTTTGGAATTAGCAACAGAGGCATTGGATGAGATGCATAAGAAATTAATCCTAATCACAAGAACGTTTTTCAGGACAAAAACCTGACGAAGGTCTTTAAATACAACATCTGAACAATATTTGAGGTGTGGTGACCATAGTACAAGCAGAATAATTGACTTCGGTCCATTGAATTATTCAAAAATAATGCACACCCGAGGTCATTGTAAGGGAAACAGGTCAATTTAGCTCAAAGGGAATCATTTAAGATTTTAAAGGGAATTTGAACAGAATCACTGTTTCACGGCTGATCACTGAAACGGCCAGCGATTCACTGAACGAGCCGTATAACATCAAATCTGCGCTGGATATTAATATCCAAAGTATAGTGAAAACACTATTAACTAGCACAGTAACAAGATCGGCAGTTTAAGACATTAACTTGTGAGCACAAAACACAAGATACTTCTCTTTTCAATATGAATAAGGCTTTATTAGATAAATCTAAGACATATAAACTAATCTAACACATAAGCACACGCACTCACACATTCACACAAGTTGCAGGAGGATAGAACGTTAGGAAAGAGTGAGTTTAAGAGAATGAAAATGTGAAATCCCAAGTTTACAGCAATACGTGAAATTGCATAGACATGAACAACCATTTAATCACTTAATTAACCCTCGCACTGAGTTCCTCAATGAGGTTAAAATTATATTAGATAACACCAGTACAGATGTGAGTCTGGAGGTTACTTGCGTTGCCTGTTTAACGGGGTTCCCTTTGTTGTCGCTGAAAAGGGGGTTTCCCGAAGTTGCTGATTGGCTGGAAGTTCAGTAGTCTTTGAAGTGACGTCTTGGGAAGCCCGTGGTTGGGCGTTGGCTGAAGATGCAGAGTTGTGGGCTGGTTGAAGTTTCAGACGGGCACGCGAGGTCAGACTCGGAGACACGGCGTTACAAAACTTAACTCAGAACACGAAACTCTCAAACGGAAAAGAAAAGAAGTAAAGTTTGACGAGACTAGGTGGTGTTTCTTCTCATCGTGGCTAAGTAGCAGCAGGCGTGCAGGCCGAAGCATGCTGGAACGGCGCTCGAAGAACGCTAAAAGTGATGACAAAGCATGACTAAAAGCTAAAGCTAAACGCTAAAGCTAGGAGCAGGCTAAAAGCCGGCATGACTGATAGCAAAAGCTAAACGCTAAAAGCTAAAAGCATGACTAAAAGCTTAAACTACAAGCAAAGCTAAAAGCATAATTTGATGGTGTCCTGAGTATTTAAACTGGCCTTTTGGCCACACCTCAAATGTTGTCTTGACCAATTAGATATTGTCTTTTCTCAGGGTGTTCCGATGTTTGTCCCACCCATTCATAAATCATATGTTATCTTATCAAGCTCGTGGTCCGAATTTTCCCGCTCTTGCAGGGTATAATTTGGACATGATTCCTATAACAAGAATATGATACATTTGACAAATAACTGATGGTCAGAAACGTTTCAAGCAAGAATATTCAAACACACACATACTAAACATGAATATGATCCCTTAAGCTATTCAAGAGTTATTTAAAAAGACATACACAATAAGTGATTAGAAACATTAAAATCAAATGTGTGGCTTCATGTATGATATGGAGTTGAGCAATGGACTGATATCCATTTAGAAGTCTTTTTTGAGTTCATTTTGGTGCATATATGCATTGGAAGGCATTCTCTGTGCCATTCTGGGGAGAAAGGATATGTCCTGCGAAGACCAGAGGGGTTAACAGGTCTCCTTAGGAATTTCAGTCTGGTTTTGCTAGGTGGGGGGAAGTCAATCCAACGATCTTGTTTACTCTCATGGCTTTACATGTGAGGTTCAGACTGTCCATTTCTTCGATTACTTGCCCCAAATTAGACAATCTCTTCTTCGAATTGAAATTTTCAATAATTGTTCTAATGGTGTTAATGTTGAAAGCTGTTCTGTGAAAGAGTTGCTTATCAGACTGTGGTGCTGGGAGTTGATTTACAACATCCTGCCTTTCTGTGGAATTCGGCTCATGTTTCAACCAGGCTCCCGATCGAATCTTTAATTTGTCTGGTTCACGCTACATCATTACTTATTTAATAAATTTACTTCAATCGTAAAAAAATAAATTATATATATATATATATATATATATATATATATATATATATATATATATATAAAGCCCTCACACTTAGACAAAACTGTGTAAAACCAGGAGTTTTCGGTGGGTACAACTGATGTTAAGAAAGTTTGCAGAAGAGTTTTTGTTCTAAATTCTAACTTTGTTCTGATTAGGGCAATGACAATAGGCATCTGTTCTAAAGGGCAAGTGGGAACAATATAATCCCCAAGTTAAACATTAATCACGGATCATGATTCTGATATGAACCTTCTCTTGGTCTGATTTCTGTACACAGATATCTTGATGTCTTTCTTAAACCAGGGTGAAATCATCATGCAGGTTGTATCATTTTTCTTTTTAAGGTTTGATATATGCAATGGGGATAATCTAAGCAAAAACACATGAATGACCAATTATTTGTGTACGTAATTCCTTTGTATCCAAGGTCGCCTTATATATTGGTAAAGCATAAATATTTGCCACCCATTTCTATGTATTTCAGGTTCTGTATATTTGCCACACAGTATCAGAAATCAGAAATGTTGTAAAAATGGTTCACTCAGAATTTAGACATTTTCTCTCTATGTAATAAATATTAACAAATTGGCTTTGTGTTGATCAAATTCTGTTTAAGACTTTAATATATTATATATAAACTTAATATGTAACAAACAACAACAACAAAAAAGGTTAAAATGGTAACTTAATATGGTGTGTAATAATCAGCAATGAACACTTTGATTTAAAGGAATGGGGGGTTGTGTGAAAATGGAACTGAAAACAGTCTCACTACTCTCAATTTATCACTATAAAAACACATTTTTTACATTTATTTTAGGTAAATAAAAGTAAAAATCCACAGAATCAGAGAAGGTAAACAGAAAACTGAAGATAGAAGAAAAAAACAACATGTCTTCCAAAGACAACACAGGTGAGAGACAAAGCAAGTATTCTTTCTGAAGTTCCTATATATGATATATATTAGAAGAGCAGATACATCTCGTATTATTTAATTTAATTACACATTTTTAAAACCTCACTTATCATTATAATACATTTACAGTTCAAATCCTGTGTCTTCTGTTATAATATGAACAAAGTTCACTGAGGAAATAAAAGCAAAGTATGCATGACAAAATTTAGTAGGGTAATAAAATATATGGCACTTGTTGTTTTCTGTTATATTTCAATAGCTAGTAATGTACATAGTAAAATTTTCACTTTATACTAACACATTCATTTGATAATGTTTATGAAAAATTAATCTGTTATTTATTCTATTTCTTTTCTTCAATCATATTCATTATATTTTTTAACCAGTGTAATAGTTTATCACTATCATTTATATAATAGTGCAAAGTGCATGCGAAGCTTATTGCTTGCAACAGATACCATAAAAAACATGATCCAACAAACTCAACATGGACTTTCATTATAACAATTTCCCGCTGTCAAATATAACAATTGCAGTTCAAATATATAAATTGCAGAAAATCTGTTTATCACATTTGTACCAGCTTCAATAAGTGACACAACG